>CABFVX010001733.1:14207-35683 GCA_902151425.1 Timema shepardi
GGGTGGGGAGGAAAGTGGGACTGCCAGGTAGAGAGAGAACTGTTGCTCTCGCAGTGCCGGCTCTGGCGTGATGGTGGAAGGAAGTTTTTTTTTACTCAGCGTGTGTAGTGCTTAAAAACCGTGTACCATATTCTTGAATGTGATAAAGTGTAGAAGAGTGTAAAATTTGATTATTATTCTGTTTCCAGCTATTCTATTTGATTCATTTTTTTAGTTCTTTTATTTAACAGAAAGACTAAATGCTTGCAGTACTTTAAATGGAGAAAAGTTTCCTCAATTGCCATCCAGAGATCCAAGGAGAAAATTATTGAACTTTTTGCACAAATTAAAACAAGAAGAATGGATTTCGTTTTTAAATGATAAGATCAAGCTTGAACTGTAACAATTTAAGTTAAAGTAGTTAACGTTTTTTTTAAAAAGATTTTATCAAGTTCCTGAATAAATTTTCTTTTTATACATGTTTTTTTCCTTTTACACAATTTTAAAACAAAGTCTAAACATTTTCTGGAGCAGCACCTTCACTAATTTTAGCTACGAGCCGCCACTGTTTGATAGGAGCATTTAACATTAAATAACCCACTTTAGGTGGTCGAATAGACTAAGGCGTAACTCTCACAATTGTCTCGACTGCCTATAACAGGGAGATCAGGGTTAGAACCCTGGTCGTGTATACTGAGTTTTTTTTCCTAAATGTGTTTCCACTCTACATTCATGCAAGTGTGAGTACATATCTTTTAAATTCAGCCTTACTCTTTATTGGAACATTAGTGTGATTATTACATAAACTTATAGCTCAAATGAACAGTAAGACGTGATGCAAAAGAAAAATTAAATCTACCTAAACAGGTGGGTAAAAACATGAATCTCGTTCTGTCTGATTTGTCTCTAAAGGAAGCGGTAGCGGTTCAAATCCCGACCTGGTAGGTACAGTACATTTAGGGGGACTTAGCCTAAATGGTTTTCCATTCTTTCTCCACGCAAAGGCGTGAGGGATCATTTAATAAAGCCCTGTAACTGGGATTCATACATAGACTTCCCTCGTTACTGGCAAAACAGACAAGAAGAGATTGACACCCCAGACAGCGAAACCACTGTCGAATGTGTGTATATTCACCAATAGCTTTTTTCAGCACCACGTCTTACTACCTGTTCAGGTCCTCTGTACCTGTGGTTGACCACTCTAATCAAAAGACTTCCCTCCATCTTTTTTGTTCAGATTTAGAGAAACATTTTTATCTCGAGGTGGGGTTGTAGGGAACGCGAGTTAAGGGAAGCATGTTTTTTGCCGTTTTTATAGCAATAATTTTTTTGGTCTAAATAAATAAAATATTTCTTCAGTACAAACATAGAGTTTACATTCCTTCACACGGTGATATCAACATTTGTTGAATATTTGTCATAAGCATAGTAGCTTAAATTACAAACTTTTTCAAATGAATATAAAAAGTTGCCATTAAATTCCAGGACAACTTTGACAGATATTCAAGAGCTGTTGATATCACCACGTGAATAAAATTAAACTCTGTGTTAGTACTATAAAAATATTTGGTTTCTTTTGACAAAAAAAAAAGTTTTTCTATAAAATCTGCAAAATTACTTACTACCCCTAGTTCGCGATCCCTGAGCATCCATCTCAAGCAGGCAGGCTTATTGACCCTTGTCTTCCCTAGACTTAGCGAGAGGCTTCGACCATGTCTGAAAGTAAGTACTTCTCTTGAAACCTTTTTACTTCTTAAGTCCCATTCTCCTCCTGGTTTATATCTCTCAGCATTTCTCTCACGGGCCTTTCGGGGCAGTCGCCCCGCTGGATTCACCAAAGGGTGCAAATTTGCTCCGGTGCAAGAAAAGAAATGGCGCTACTTTGTGCCCAAGACGAGCCTTTTATTTGATCTATTTAGCTATTCACTAAACAAGGAGCAAACTAGTGGCTAGAACTATAATGACGTCAACAAAAGTCATCATTTATAATTGTTGACTTTTTAATATCAAGAGAAAATATTTTGATCGTGGAAAAAATTTATCTCAAGATTATGCGAATTTTAACGTTTTATTTGAACACGAACTCAAAAAAGTGGATTTTACAATTCGGTCTGTTCCCATATCTGTCTGTATATCTGTAGCCATGGATCCAAAACTGTTTTATGGATTTTATTCAAACTTTATATTCACTTTTTATATAGCTACACCACAAAACTATTTTTGATATTATACTGATGACTAATTATTATTAAACAGTTTGATTTCTTTTTAAATAGCTATAACGATTTGGTTTCAAATGGATATCTATGGGTAGTTTACTGAGGACTGATTTTTAAAAAAACAGGAAATATTTTTAAAATGACCCTAACAATTTGGTTTCAAATGGGTATTTTAGGAGTGTTTTACATGGAAATAAACCTGTATACTTGGTTTTTGGGTAAAAATTCGGTACAGGGTCGCTTACTGATGATTGATTTTTGAAAATTAGAATTATTTTGTAAAAGGCTATAACGATTTTACTTAAAATGTTTATCTGGGGAGTGTTTAACATGAAGATGACAAACAAATCTGATTCTTTCTTTGTGGAGAAAATTTGGTTGTGGGTAGTTTATTGGTGTCTTATTTTTTGTTTTAATATTTAAAAAAATGTATCTAACGATTTGGTTCATCATTAGTATTTGGAGACTATTTAATATTATTGATAATAATGTATCTTTATTTATATAAAATAAATTAATTATAGTGTAACTTAATTCAAACAAATTATAAAAAATGTTACTAGATTTTCATCATAAATAAAACTATGTTTTTATTTTTACAAATAAATAATTTTATGGTTGCTTGCAAATAATTTATTTAGGAAAATTTAAATTTTGTTAGGTTCAATTTGAACAATTTGGTTTAAAATGTATATATAAAGAGTGATTATTGCAATTAACAAGTTGATATGTTTAATTTTGTAAGTACAGCTTATTTAAGGGTAGTTAAAAAAAATTGAAAATTTTCTTCGGATCTATAATAATTTAGACAAAATGAGAAACTTTGTGCGATTGTGTCGTACTATTTTTATTTTTTTACCAATATGTGTGAATTTACTTCAAAGTCAATGCTACGTTATTGAAGTTCTCTAATGAAAATGACATAACATACAATTATTACTAAACCTTTTTCAATGCTTTTAAAACAAGAATATTATTAATTATAAAGTAACTATCTATATTATTAGTTTAAAGCTTTAGTTGCATTAATAAATCATTTAAAGAACATTTAAAACGCGTTTTAAAAATACATTTACATGCTATATTAATTTTATTGACGAGATATCTTTGTGTTTAGTAGAATGCAAAACCTATTTGGATATAAGGAAATATTCTTAGGTTTGTTGTTTTATTTTATGCTATTTGATGTTGTTTTGTCTTATAATAACAAAAGGAACGGAAGGCGTTATATAAATGTAAAATGCAACAATAGCCGATAAGGAATAGCTTTGTTACTACTACATATAAATATATATGGAAGCATATTATGTGTCTGCGCGATGTATATTAGTTTAATTCCTTTATCATTAACATGGATATGCATATAACTTGAATTGAGGGCAGTATTTTTACAGTTTTAATAGAAACACTTTTTTTTTTACCTGAATAGATAAAATATTATTCCACTAGAGACATGGAGTTTAATTTTCTTCAGATGGTGAAATAAACAGTAAATCCTGGAATTTAATGACAACTTTTTCTCTTCATTTAAAATGCCGTTATGCTCATTCATAGCAAATATCCAAAAACTTTTCATATTCCCATGTGAAGGAAACTGTTAAATTTTATATTTTTATTGGAGAAATATTTTATTTATCTTGTCCAAAAAAAAGTTTTGCTATTAAAACTGCAAAAAACACTTTCCCTAATTCGAATTCCATGCTTCCCCACCTTAATTATTGTAGTACAGTTAATTAATTGTATCCTGCGGCGTTAAAATAATATACCGCCATTTTAATTGATTGCAGTGACATGATTTTAAAGTTGCACATACTATTGCTTAGGCGTAAATGAACAAGGTAATTTTATTATTCTCGAACTGCATTTGTTCATTTAGGTGAATACGGATTTAGACACATCTTTCAAAGTGGCGTCGGTGCATCTATTTCCCCCCCTTTAGTGAATCCCCTCCCATCTCTCCCATATCAAGGAACATTTCCTAAAGCTTACGTAGTCCTAAGTGAAGAGTTAAGCTAATCCTTTCATCCCTGCACTTGGGAACCTTGTAACCGATCCGGAGCGGACAGGGGGTTGTTACAAACATCCCAAACTCTTCCTAGGGGTGGAAAGAGAAATAATCCCTGATGGTTCATGGGGAACTTTCGCCAAGTCTTCTTCGCAGAGTAGGCACATAGTAGGATCGTCACAGGCGGGTTTGTATGAATGTAGTAGGAGCCCCACAGGAATACTAACACATATAGTAGGATACTCACAGGAATATTAACACATATAGTAGGATACTCACAGGAATATTAACATATATAGTAGGATACTCACATGAATATTAACACATATAGTAAGATACTCACAGGAATATTAACACATATAGTAGGATAATCACAGGAATATTAACACATATAGTAAGATACTCACAGGAATATTAACACATATAGATATGATACTCACAGGAATATTAACACATATAGTAGGATACTCACAGGAATATTAACATATATAGTAGGATACTCACAGGAATATTAACACATATAGTAGGATACTCACAGGAATATTAACACTTATATTAGGATACTAACAGGAATATTAACACATATAGTAAGATACTCACAGGAATATTAACACATATAGTAGGATACTCACAGGAATATTAACACATATAGTAGGATACTCACATGAATATTAACACATATATTGGGATACTCACAGGAATATTAACACATATAGTAAGATACTCACAGGAATATTAACACATATAGTATGATACTCACAGGAATATTAACACATATAGTAGGATACTCACAGGAATATTAACACTTATAGTAGGATACTAAGAGGAATATTAACACATATAGTAAGATACTCACAGGAATATTAGCACATATAGTAGGATACTCACAGGAATATTAACACATATAGTAGGATACTCACAGGAATATTAACACATATATTAGGATACTCACAGGAATATTAACACATATAGTAAGATACTCACAGGAATATTAAAACATACAGTAGGATCGTCACAAGAAGAAGCTTATATGACAGTTAAAATTTTATTTATTTTTTTAGTTAGTAAGTGCAATATCAAGTCTATTACCGTCTTATTCTAGTGGTAGGAATTGTGAGTGTAGCTTGGAGGAAATACATGCATCGGTGGTCATACGGACTGAATGTCAGACTCATATAATCTGGTCAATCGTTAACGAGGATGTTAGAACCCAACTTTCAACAGAGTGTACTAAAGAATTTATTTCCTAAATGTTTTTCTATTTTCTGTCTACAAAAAAAATGTAGCTACATTTACTCTAAATTATACCTCCCTCGTTCATACCCCATTAGTAAAAATATATGTATAGCTTGGTCGGTCATTAGAACGCAAAGAAGAAGAAAAAAATAAGTTAAAAGACAAATCGTTTAATAATGAGTTATGTAAACGAATAATTAGTCCAAACGAACGTCACTAGTAGGCCATGTTTGCGTAGTGACCTTCCTTTTATAGTAATCTTTTTTCATAACTTGTTTTACCAATACTTACGTACACATGTTGACGTTTAAATTGAACACAATCTGTAAAAGTTTGTCATGCCACCCCACGATAATAGGGACGAAGGTTGTCTGTGTGTTAGTGTAAGGTTAGCAAAGGATCACCTGTAGACCAAAGTGACTGAGCTATAGAAGGCATATTACATATTTACTACACGGAGCTCAAAGGAACTCAAAGGTTCATTGCTGTACTTACAAAAACAAGCCATATAACTCTACCTCAAGCTAGTTCTATCCAGTCCACTTCATTACACCCTATCCCTGTCTTGAGCTAGTTATATTCATTCCAACTCATTACACCCTATACCTATCTTGAGATAGTTATATCCAGTCCACCTTATTACACCCTATATATCTCTTTTACTAGTTATTTCCAGTCCACCTCATTACACCCTATCTCTATATTGAATTACTTATATCCAGTCCACCTCACTATATTCCTATACCTATCTTGAGCTAGTTATCTCTAGTCCACCTCATTACACCCTATCTCTATATTGAATTACTTATATCCAGTCCACCTCACTATATTCCTATACCTATCTTGAGCTAGTTATCTCTAGTCCACCTCATTACACCCTATCCCTATCTTAACTTAGTTAATCTAATCAACCTCATTACACCTTATCAATATCTTGGGCTAGTTATATCCACTCCACCTCATTACAACCTATCTTTACCTTTAACTAGTTCTATCCAGTACACCTCATTACAGCCTATCCCTATTTTTAACTAGTTATTTTCAGTCCACCTCATTACACCCTATCCCTATTTATAACTAGTTATTTACCAGTACACCTCATTGCAACATATCTTTACCTTTAACTAGTTCTATCCAGTCCACCTCACTACATCCTATCCCTATTTTTAACTAGTTATTTCCAGTCCACCTCATTACAACCTATCTTTATCTTTAACTAGTTGTGCGTATAACCCGAACGGGTAGTAAGACGTGGTGCTAATAATAATTCAACTAGTTCTATCCAGTCCACCTCATTACAGCCTATCCCTATTTTTAACTAGTTATTTTCAGTCCACCTCATTACACCCTATCCCTATTTATAACTAGTTATTTCCAGTACACCTCATTGCAACATATCTTTATCTTTAACTAGTTATATCCAGTCCACCTCATTACATCCTATCCCTATTTTAACTAGTTCTATCCAGTCCACCTCATTACACCCTATCTCCCTCAGGTCCATTCTAATAGTATTCTCCCATCTGCGTCTAGATCTTCCCAATTGTTTCTCCCCAATAGGTTTAACAGTCAATGCCTTGAACAATGTTCTAGATTCTTCATCCATGCTGTATGTCCTGCCCCCCGTAACTTTCAAGATTTGAATACCCTAACAATGTCTGGCGATTAATACAAGGTAAGTAGCTAATCATCATGGGGTCTCCTTCACTCTTTATTATCTACATCCTATTTTGGAACAAATATTTTCTTATAACGGGTTATAACGAACATTCCTAAATATATCGTCGTTTAAAAAAAAAAATTCATTCCCTTAAAGGAAAATTTGAATGCTTGGTATACCTTTTACATTCTCAATAATATATTGGTCTAAATACACACAAACAAAATCAACCTACAATGACGCAATTATTAAAGAGGTAATTATAAAACATTAATTAAAACGAACTTAAAACGATCAATTAAATAAATCGCATACAAGCTTAATCAACCCATCAGAAAACGCTAAATTGTTTGATCCTTGAGCTGAGATTATTTTTGTATTATTTTAGGGGGTTAATATAAAATAATTAGGTATTTAAAGTTACGTTATTTTTTATCAAATCCAGAAGTTAATTATTGTTTACAAACATATGAAAAAAATCACCTCTTTTCAATAACATTACCTAAAATTCTCTTCAGATTTAAGAACACCAGATTCGGCGGCCGCACGGTCTAAGGGCAGGCAGGGATGGCCAATCTATGACACGCGAACACGATTTGGGTGACACGCCGACAAGAAAAAATAATAATCAAAAATAAAACTTTTCCCGACGTGGTATAAGTTTTTTTAAGCCAGTAATATTTCGACAGTCGTGTCATTCAATCCCTTGTTAAAAGGAACTTAGTAAAGTCAACGTCTAGACATTGTCTAGCGTGCTGTTAAAAACAATAAGCTATGAGCCGAGCACACATTTCTTGACTAATAAAATACCATAAAATGTTTCAAGGTAATATGGATGAGATTATTTAAACATTTCTTTAAACACAAATTTCAATTTATTGTCATAGTTTCACTGAATGTGTTATTTTAAATATTTTTAAGTTTAGAAATTGAAATTAATATTGTCTAAGACACTCACTTTGACGATTTAATCAATTTCCCTTCCTTAAAATCTAGGCGTTATTATATTATTTACAATTTGAATTGAGTTAGTCATCACATTTCGTAATATTCAACACGTTTTTATTTGCAACACACATTAAAAAACGCAATTAATTGGTGGCACACTGGACTAGTTCAAGATTCAGCCAGTGGCACACTGGAGTAGATCAAGATTCAGCCAGTGGCACACTGGACTAGTTCAAGATTCAGCTAGTGGCACACTGGACTAGTTCAAGATTCAGCCAGTGGCACACTGGACTAGTTCAAGATTCAGCCAGTGGCACACTGGACTAGTTCAAGATTCAGCCAGAGGCACACTGGACTAGTTCAAGATTCAGCCAGAGGCACACTGGACTAGTTCAAGATTCAGCCAGAGGCACACTTGACTAGTTCAAGATTCAGCCAGTGGCACACTGGACTAGCTAAAGATTCAGCTAGTGGCACACTGGCCGGAAATGTTTCACCATCCGTGGTCTAAGGCGTCACTTTCGCAATAGATTAAACTGGCGATATCAGGGAGAACGGGGTTCTAGTCTCGGTTGGGTATGCTGATAGTGGTTTTTCCTAAATAGTTTGCCTATCTCCCTCCAGGAAAATGTGAGTACATATACTCTAAATTCAACTTTACTCATTCCTAAGTTATTATCGTAATTAGTACAAATGGATATCACTCGAATGGGTAGTAATATTCGGTGCTAAAAATGTATTTAAGAAATTGGTGTGTGCATGGACCAAGGGGTATACAAGAACTATGCTAAGCACGGCAGAGGTACAAGCAACGTAGTTTGTTTTAGTGCATAGCATCTTTTTAACCGTGAGAGATATATTATCTAGTTCAGTCACCTGTGTGTGTAGACTTTTAGCCGCTCTGGTGGAGCAGAACACCTGTGGAGGTTGTCTACACATCGTATCTACAATGAGGCGACGCGACGATAGTTATTATAAAGTTGTATAGCCAGGAATGATCTTCAAGCCTAACTTGAGCCTAATCACCAAACCTCGGTGACTTTTGGGATAACTAGCCTTTCTGGAAAATTAGCCATGGTACCAGCCGGGGTAAGACTACTTTAAAGAGCTTCTAAAGAAGGCTAATTTTAAAATAATTTCCGGAGAAGGATTACTTCGAAAAGCTTCTAAACTCTAGAGTAATATACATTTTAAAAATTCTCTAAGGAAAGACGCCTTCAAATAGCTTCTAGGTGGATCAATTTTTCTTGCAACATTTTCTTATAAAGGATCCTTGGACAACCCTTTGGGATGGAGGGAAAAACTAGTTTTTCTAAATGCATGGACCCACCTCTGTGGCGTAGTTGGCTAACGCGCTTGTCATGTTGAGCTCGACTGCTGAGGACGGGGATATCGAGGTTCGAATCTCGGTCGGGTGAACTGGGGGAGGTTTTTCCTAAATGGTTTTCCACTCTCCCTACACGCAAATGCGGGTTCATTTCCTATAATTCAACCTTCACAATTCCTAATCCATTAGAGTAATCAGTACTTAAAGCGTATAACCCGAATGGGTAGTAAGACGAGGTGCTAAATATTAAATATTAATTTCTAAATGCACTCTCCCCCCTTCACAAATATGGTTCCAACATAATGATTCTTCTCTTCGAGTAAAATGCTCTAAGTTTCCATATTTATAGGGAAAATATTATGGTAAGCCTACCATTAAACATGATAAATTGCCCCAAAAGTTACAAATTAAAAAAGTACGGGAAAAATAGCTTTGATACATTGTATCTAAACTAAATTCAATTACATTATTTAAATCGCGCCTCTGATTTACCATAAAAATAATAGCATTTAACAGTCAAAAATGGTATTTGCCTCCAATGGTTATGAAGCTGTGTCCCCTAAACCCCTTCTCTTCTGAAATTTAACTCTGAACACGACCTTGATTGTTTACCCCACACCACCAGAGGAATGTCTGCGTGCGATACTGAAACAGGTCCTTGTGAAGCACCCTCAGAAGTTAAAATGAATTCATCGCGTGGAAAGTTCTCAGTCCTCTTCAAGTAATTGGAATATTCAAATAGATCCAGGAATTAAATCAGTAGTTAAACACTTCCTCTCTTTAGTCGAACCTTAAGGTTCAAGAGTTTCAAGGTTAAGTTCATTTTAAGAGGCACTTTAATGAGAGTAGACGGACAGATATAAATATCTTTAAGAATCCTTCAAATTATAAGACTACTGTTTTTTTCTTTCTTTTCTTCTTTGCAGTCTTCAAAATGAACGGGATATAAAGCTGAGGTTTTTATTGTCTACTGCGATGAAATAAAAAGCTACTACGTTTTAATGACGATCTAAGGATGAAATGCGAGGGAACCAAAAATAGCTTTCAATGTGCAGGGTTGTCAATTTGTTCACAAAAATATCTAGTCCCGCCGATATGAAGCACTACCAGTTTTTATTTTTTGTATGGCATATATGTACGGAAAGGACACGACATCCAGTTTCAGCCTTACGAGTATGTGTAGATTATTATTATTATTATTATTATTATTAGCACCGCGTCTTACTATCCGTTCGGGTTATACGCACTTACGCTAATGTGTAATGATAGGGCGATTGTGAGATGAAATGGGGGACCTACAGTTTAACGTGGGATCCGAACCACGGTGGAGGCCTGGAATTCCTCACATTCACAAGTTGTGATTAATACACGTATTGTCGGAGGTGAAGGAAGGGTTTGGTGATCAGATAAATCTGTGCCGGGACCGAGGATTGAAGCCCGGACCCCCAGCACAGAAGTCCGACACCTTACCCTTAGACCATCAGGTCACCTATCATAGTCAGATGATGTGATGATAGGTTATTATTATTAAGTTGTGGAGTCGGTGTGAGTCTTAATCTACTTAAACCTAACTAACCAAACCTTGGTGACGATTGGTAACATTCCTTCTAAATGGAAAAATACCCAAGGATCCGGCCACGAATAGAACCCGGGAATTTTAGACTAGTAGCCAGTTGCATTCACCACTACACCATGGGACGGTTTACCAAGAGTTGAAGTTCGTCGATACAAAATTGGTCACTAGACACAAACAGAAGCACAAATTAAAATAATTGCAATAAATCTCTATCCCGAAGCAAAGGTTTTAATCCCGTAATTCCCTGTGCATGATGATGATAATTAGGTAATTGGGGGCAATGGCTTCCTGAAGGTAAAGATCCTCAAATTGTGGTATTTCTTACGAGAACGGTAGCTTTGAAGCTTCAAAAACCACCAAACTAATCCATTCATAAATTAGAATTTTCTGGAGTTACCATAATGACCTCATTTGCTTAAGGATGGCTAGATAAAGTTTCTCATACCCCTCACCTTAGTCACAAAACAGCAGCAGTTTGGATCAAAACGTAGTTTAAATTGAGAACATTCTACTTTCTTACGCACATTTCTTAGCTTATTCCATTTTTTTAGTACCGTTTTAACTACCCAATCGGGTTGTTCACTTATGTACTATTTACACTAATGTGTTGGGTAATAGGAAGTATAATTTAGAGGAAGTGCGCCAGCATTTGCGTGGAGGTATAGTGGAAAGCAATTTAAGAAAATCCACTCCCAGTGCACCCAACTGGGATTGAAACCCTGATATCGCCGTCTTCGCCAGTCAAATATATCACGAGAGTAGCACGTTAGACCATCCGGCCACCGAAGCTGGTTTTATTCAATTCAAAATGTATAGATGGCCCTGTTGGTATATTTAAACTTTATTTTTAGTTAAATCTTGTTTTTACATGTCAAACCACTATTTAAGTAGTGCGAATCATTTGAAATGCGTTTAATAAGATGGACTCTTCTTAATTCAGTATAAATTCGCATCGGTGGGTACGTGGACTTAACTTCAAGGTAATCTAGTCTGGTTTCGTGGTGTTGGGAAGGGTCATGGCTCTAATTCCCCCTCAGTGTACTTTAGTGAGTTTTTAAAATATTTTCTTGCTCTTCCTCTACACTAATGCGTGTACATTTTCTCTAAATTCTACCTCACTCGTCGCTACACCATTGACGTAATTAAATGCGTATATCCCGAATGGGAAATAAGACCAGGTATTTTTTCTTGATCTACTGCAAGTAAATATTTTTATGATGATTATTGGAAAAACTGGTAGAAATCATGGAAGCTCGTATATAATTTAGTAGTAGCGCCGGCCATAGTTTAAAGCGATGTTTATTTATAGGTGCATGCGCAGTAGAGATGCAATTAATCTTACATTAGCAAATTGAACAGTGACTTGTTTGTATTTCAAACACAAATACACAAAATGTATTTTTAAACACGTTGGAGAGAAGTATTTGGGATTAAATTTATTTTATAAATATATATTCATAATTATTAAAATATGCCTGATTGTCAAAAAATGTATACTAAACTTTTAATCTATAAATGTATTTATCCATTTTCTGAGAGGAATTTTATTTATATTTATAGCATTAGCTATTACCATATCTGCATATTAATCCTCAGATAGTAGATATGAGAAAGTTGAATTCAAAGGAAATGCACGCGTATTTGTGTGGAGTGAAAGTGATAAATCATTAATGAAAACACACCTCAGTGTATCCAGTCACCCGCATAATTGTCCGTATTGTCTAAGGCATCATTTTTGCAATGGACTAGACTTCTGATGATAGGCAGATTGGCGTTCGAATCCCAGTCGGGTGCGCTGAGGTTAGTTTTCCCTAAATGGTTTTCCATTCTACCTCTACGCAAATGTGGGTACAATTCCTTTAAATTCAATCTTACTCAGTCTAGCTCATTAGCATGATTAGTAAATGGGGGGGGGCTCGAACAGGTAATAAGACGTGGGGCTGATAAATAAAATAAAATACATCTTGTTGGTAATTGAACCTTGACATCCCCATCACCATCAAATCCACCCAGACGATACTGACCGGTCACAGACGCTAGGGTTTTACAAATCTGCATCAGCGAGCAGGCTGAAATATTTGTTGATAAAATCCGTGTACATCGTAGAAAAACCATGACTCTTTTGTAATCAATGGGGAAGTCAAATCCTTTACCAAACCTTAAAGATAACAGAGAAATCCTTTGATACAAAAAGGCAACACAATCAAATTCATCGCTATCGACCGCAATTGTAGACTAAAAGTATTATACTAATACAATTAAGGCATTAAGGTTATAACAGAGAAAGAACATAAACCTCTATACTAATTATTGATTCGAAAATGGTAAACAGCCCGGACGTTGTAATCCACTAAAAACTTAACGAAGGTGGTTTCGTTGTAGAGAAAATAAACGTAATTCAAACGCTTAGAAATCTAGCGTTATTTAAGAAGTTCTTTGATATTTTTTAATGTCGTTTTTGACCAAATGTAGGCAAAAATTTATCATCAGGTTTCTGAACGGTTAAAAAGTTTAAATATTTAATTTAAATTTTAAAAAATCCACCGACGCTTCACGTGAAAATGTGTACTTCTAAGTTTAAAGCAAAAGGCTATAAATTTATTTCTAGCCTTTCTCTATTAAATAAAGAAATATTTTGATAAGGTCACAGCATATTTATTTATATAATGTGGGGCTGTTTTATAGGGTTTTAAGTTAGTTATCTCACTTTTTTTTTTAAACTATTCAAACTTTTTAATTGGTCAAAAATTTCGCCTACATTTTGGTGAAAATTATATTAAAACATATCAAACCCCTTCATAATTAATAATCCAGGAATTCTAAACGTCTGTAAAGCTTTTCGTTGCTTCATTATGTAGCAGCTTTGAGAACATTATTCCTTTTCTCTTTTAATTAAGTTCTAACCATCATCAATATAGGTATACTGCTGTTACCCTTATTCTACTTATTCACTTATTCCGCTTATTCCACGTCTAGTTACTAAAATAGACGCATAAAGGAATAAAATTCACTTACGCTCACGGGGTAAAAGTTTAAATACGTGCTGACACACACATCAAAAATAAACGGTATGATGCACCACACAGACATTCTCTCTCTTTTATCAAAAAATGGTGATATTTACTAAAAACTTTTAAGTTTTGTGTAGTGAAATAATATTCATTGTTGCAGAAACACCAAAGAGCATAAATTAAATAATAGACACTGTTACACAAATATTGAGACAAGTGAAATATCTTTGTCCACCAAAGAGCATTATAATAAATTTAAATTTCAAAGTTATTCATTAAAAAAAAGACAAATATTTGCTTATAGCTCATTAATTATTGATTTTAAAACTACATATTTCAATTAAAAGTTTTTACGTTTAATAGTACTTTACAATGACATGCTATTTCATATCTGAAATAGTTGCAGAGATGTGATCAAAATTGAAAATGTCTGCTCAAGTATCCTGAAAAGTAATTTTCATGGGAAAAATGAGTTGTCATTTGATTTGGGCAGTGCCTAGATACGAAATTAAATCAAACTTGTTAAAGCAGATTTAGAGACATTTTTTTCTCTCTCTCTTTTTGGCCTTCAGTAAACTACCCGTAATTTTAAGTTAGATAGTTAATTCCAAAAATTCTTCGGGTGAACCTCATAAAACCCCTAGACACCAAGTTTTGGCCCAATCAGTGAAATAGTTCTTGACCCAGGCCGAGATACAGACACACATACACAGACAGACAGACAGCGTCGCGTAAAACCACATTTTCGCTTTCAAGGCTTCATGAAATGTTGGACATTTTATCAAAATATAAAGTTACATTTTTTTTTGACGGTACGTCTCTCTTTGAAGGGTCGAGTGAAAGTAAAAATTTGTTAAAATCAATATGAAACTTAATAGAACACCCGTGAGATTTAAAACTGTTTTCAGTAGTTTAATACAAGGGTATTTATTAACGTCTGGGAACACTCTAGCGTCACAGGGGTATCTGAATATTTCGTGATCCTTTCTCCTTTGATACCATGCTGGTTTCTATACTAGCTTGGCAAGGATATAGGGAAAGAACAGAGCTATAACACACTTGATAAACCACCCCTCAACGTACCCAACCAAGATTAGAACCTTGACCATCACTGACAGTCCAGTCTAGTTATAGCGTTCAGACACCTCAGCTCAGTCAATAGCGTGTCTGCCTATTTAGTAAAGGATCCCGAGCTCGATTCCCAGCATGGTGTAAAATGTATTATTGGTAAAATGTGGGTTTCCCCTTTCACAGTGATGAATTGATGTGAGGGAGGGGGGGGGGTCTAGATTTAAGTCAGTTAGTAAGTCGTGTACTGATATAATTAGTCGTTTCAATAAGTGCACGATAAATAACTTAAATTTAAAAAAAATATTAATAGCATGACGTTTGAGACCATGTGACCATCGACGTATCTAGCTTTCGACCGGTGTTAACGAAATTAATGTTGATCAAACATACCACGTTCACTTTCTAAAGACATACTCCCTATTAACTAACTCATAGGAGGGAAACAACAAAAAATGAAAAATCTGGCACGTGGGGGTGGCTAAGTGGTATAAGGTGGTAGACTCGCAACACACTTGTCTACTGTCGACGAGAAGGTCAAATCCCCTGGAGGTCTAGGGTGAAGGACTAGATCTAAAGGTCGAAGTAAGGGNTTGTGGGTGAAGGACTAGATCTAAAGGTCGAAGTAAGGGGGGGGGGGAGGAGTTCAACATGTGATTTTCATTGTGGGTGAAGGACTAGATCTAAAGGTCGAAGTAAGGGGGGGGGGGAGGAGTTCAACATGTGATTTTCATTGTGGGTGAAGGACTAGATCTAAAGGTCGAAGTAAGGGGGGGGGGGAGGAGTTCAACATGTGATTTTCATTGTGGGTGAAGGACTAGATCTAAAGGTCGAAGTAAGGGGGGGGGGGAGGAGTTCAACATGTGATTTTCATTGTGGGTGAAGGACTAGATCTAAAGGTCGAAGTAAGGGGGGGGGGGAGGAGTTCAACATGTGATTTTCATTGTGGGTGAAGGACTAGATCTAAAGGTCGAAGTAAGGGGGGGGGGGAGGAGTTCAACATGTGATTTTCATTGTGGGTGAAGGACTAGATCTAAAGGTCGAAGTAAGGGGGGGGGGGAGGAGTTCAACATGTGATTTTCATTGTGGGTGAAGGACTAGATCTAAAGGTCGAAGTAAGGGAGTAGGAGTTCAACATGTGATTTTCATTGTGGTTTGATTACATAAGAGAAAAACCCAGCTAATGATAAGAATCGAACATCTACCTAAAGAGTTGGAGCTAAGGGTGCAAACCATCTCACTAATCCTACTGGTACTTAGGTCGTTCTTATCCAAAATTATCTCTAGTGCATTTGGATAGTGCCAGGATCACTATCAAATTATTATTATTACTATCATCACCACGTCTTACTACCCGTTCGGGTTATACGCACTTACGCTAATGTGTAATGGTAGGGTGATTGTGAGATGAAATAGAGGACATACAGTTTAACGTGGAATCCGAACCACGGTGAAGGCCTGGAAATCCCCACATTCACAAGTTGTGATTAATACACGTCTTGTCAGAGGTGAAGGAAGGGTTTGGAAATAAAATAAATCTATGTCTGAGCCGAGGATTGAACCCTGGACTCCCATCACAGAGGTCTGACACCTTAACCCTAGACCACCAATCAACTTATTATTATTATTAGTAATGATATTAATCATTGAGTCTTATTACCTGTTCAGGTTACACGCATGTATGATAATTACTCTAATGGGGTAAGGATGAGAAAGGAAGCATTTTAGAGGTGATCTACCCGCACTTGCTTGGAAGAAGAGTGGGAAACCATTTAGGGAAAACCATCTTCATTAGACCGACCGGGATTCTAACCCTAATCTTCCCGTCTTCGGCAGGCCAGTCTTAACAAGAGAGTTACGCCTTAGACCAGGGATGTGCAAACTTACGTACAGGAGGGCTAAATAAAAATAAAAGGGGACCAAAGATTGTTAGTATAATTTTTCTTCAAAATTCACTAAAAAAGTATAAGCACACATAATAAACCTACATGAATAAGAGTGAACACATTGAAAGAGCAAAACCATCTTAAACAAATATTTTAGTGGTTTGGTATATTTTAAAACTCGTTAAGAAGAGTGATATGATGGGTTGTGAAAAGAGTGGAACTGTTAGGAGGTGATTCTCAAGCGATAAGAGTGGAACTGTTAGGAGGTGATTCTCAAGAGATAAGAGTGGAACTGTTAGGAGGTGATTCTCAAGAGAGAAGACATACATACCCTCATCGGTAAGTCGGTTTCTAAGATCTCATTTCAAAGTTTCATTTTTTTAAACATTTGTTCACATGAATGCAAACATTGGCATATATTTTTGGTCATAATTTGCCAAGTTTGAAAATGTTGAAGGTTAGGGTTGCAACATAACGAAACACAAGGCAACACATTTAAATTATTTATCCCGCGGACCGGACTGAACAAATCAACGGGCCATAGTTTGCCCATTTTTACTTTTAAGTTAAGAGTTTAGACCATTCGACCAGTGAAGTGGGTCACTATCAACTTAATATTCATTTAAAGTTCAAGTAACGTAAAAAAAAACACTGTGTGATCAGGATTCACTTAACTTAAAGGTGTATTAAAGTAAAATCTCGAAAAATAGACAGCAAATGAATTTGAACGGTTTAAAAAATAAAAGTTCGCTAAAAGGGAACTTTAGCAGTTAAGGCCAACTATGCTCTAAGTTGATGCTTTAGAAGCTTACTACCCGCCTCTGTGGCGTAGTTGGCTAACGCGCTTGTCCTGCTGAGGACGGGGAGATCGAGGTTCGAATTTCGGTCGGGTGAACTGGGGGTGGTTTTTCCTAAATTGTTTTCCACTCTCCCTCCACGCAAATGCGGGTTCACTTCCTATAATTAAACCTTCTCAATTCCTAATCCATTAGAGTAATTAGTACTTAAAGCGTATAACCCGAACGGGTAGTAAGACGCGGTGCTAACTATTATATTATATTAGAAGCTTACTGGAGCTATAAAATAAAGTGTAACAAGAGGCCACGGCGATATACGAAGAAGGCTTCTACACACCATAAACAAACAAACAAACAAACAAACAAACAAATGAAGCACTAAATAGCCGTGTTGACGTTTCTCGCAACATGATTGGTTGGCAGGAACACAGGGTACACTTCACGTAACATAACGCGAGGAGAAAGCTAATCCCTAGATAAATATTACATTAAATAAATCTCCCGTAACGTAAGGTAAAGTGTATCGTGATGGATTTAGCTCAAAATCCTAAGGAGAACCTTAACCGTTGGGTCATCCTTACGTTAGTGAATGTTGAATTTATCTGTGTTGTAATAAATAATTAGTTCAATAGTAAAACATATTGTTTTTCAAACTTGGTTCACTCCACATTAGGTATTCAAGATAAGAAAGAGCCAATAATTTTAATCCAACCCACACTTTATTTTATAATTCTTCATTATTTCATTTAAAATTCCTTTTGCATCATGGTTTAAAAATTATATATGCCATCTTTCCAAGCAAATCGTATTATAAAATATGAATACATAACTCAGTTTCTCCAACAAATAGTTTGTTTTCACTGAATCTTGTGATTTTAGAAACGCATTGATGCATTTTATTCAGTAATATTGTTTTAAAATGTCGTGTACTATCATAATCCATCTTGTTGAAAATCACTTTTATTCATTCTACTTGAGCATTTATTTTGTAACAATTTGTTATAATTTAATATCTTTAACTTATCTTATTCATGGTTGCTAAACCACATTTTTTAAACATATTTTTTGTCATCATCATCATCATCATCATATTATTATTATTATTATTATTATTATTATTATTATTATTAGCACCACGTCTTACTACCCGTTCAGGTTGTACGCACTTACGCTAATGTGTAATGGTAGGGTGATTGTGAGATGAAATGGATGAACTACAGTTTAACGTGGAATCTGAACCACGGTGGAGGCCTGGCATTCCTCACATTCTCAAGATGTCTTGTCAGAGGTGAAGGAAGGGTTTGGTAATCAGATAAATCTGTGCCGGGACCGAGGATTGAACCCCGGACCCCTAGCACAGAAGTCCGACACCTTACCCCTAGACCGCCAGGTCACCTCGTAATATTATTACATTATATAAATCTCAATATTATTTATACTATTCTTGACTAACTGATGTGAAGTAATCATCATCATCATCATCATCATCATCAAGAACTGTTTCCACCCTATGTATGGGTTAGTTTAGTAAAATTCCTCAATCTTATTCTTTCCTTTCACCAACTTCCTTCTTTACTCTCGTTCATTATTCTTCTATCATTCACGTACTTTCTGTTTTCTTCTCCTCTTATCTCTTCTTTTTTTCTATTTCTTGAGGTATTTCCCCTCGAAACTTATACTACATCATTCTCCTTGGTATTATTTCCTTGTCCATCCTATCACCATCTCTTTCCTCTACTATCTCATGTAGTCCATCACCGTCTTCACACGACCATACCATCTCACCCTTGTTTCCTTTATTATCTCATGTATTCCCTGTAGGCCCTACTCCAAATCTTGCTCTTACAACTTCATTTCTAATCTTATATATCCTGGTGACAGCTAACATGCACTTCATAAATTTCATTTCCACGACTTCAGATGTTCTTGTATTTTCTAACATTCAATATCCTGGTTTCTGCTGGATACCTAGCTATGTATGGACTTTCACAGCACTTTCTTACACCACAAGAGCACTTCTATTTTTCATAGAAGTTCTCCTACACGCCTGTAAAACACCTACTTTTGAAAGTAAGCAAAGCTAGCAAAACAGCAGGTGAGACAGTAGCGTCTCGCGAGCAAAATTAAAAAAAAAGTGCTTCTAGAAGCTATTTTGAGGTATTTTTTATGATAGTTGTGGCTTAAGGCGTCCTTCTTTTCTGTTATTTACATTATTGTGTTATTACTTATTATAGACACTTACTTATAAACTTTCGTTTGTTAGCGTTCACAGATACACACATCAAAACAAAAGCACCTGCTACAAAAAAAAAACTCCACAAAACTCTAAAGCCCGGGAAACACGACACAACTTATTGTAAAAAAAAATTGTGCAAGAAATTGTACAATATCTTGGTCACATGAATTGCATACAAATTTTAGCCAGTGACTGTTCACACAGCATTTGTGATTACATACAATATTTGAAAGAAAGAAAAACATGGCGTTTTGCCCTCTTGATGGAAAAATAATGATTGAATGATTTGGGAAAAAGAATTTATTTAATGTAAATAATTATTTCTTAATCATTCCTAAATATTAATCTAAACAAATTAAAAACTTTTTTAATCTTTTAATTATTATTTTAAAACAGTTGAAAACTTTTATAATTGAGGTTTAATCGCCTTCAATTATAATTATTTGTTTGTTTTCAAGCAGAAACTGTCTAGTAGATTAAGTTTTTGTGTTTACAACTCAAAAGTTGTACAAGAAAAATGGCTGATATAGGACGCGTTCTATCTCCTGAAATTTTATACAATAAGCTGTGCAGAGCAGATCTTGTACAAGTTTTGATGTTCACACGACTCCATCTTCAGGCTTCAACTTCTTGTACAACTTTATGTACAAGAAGTTGTGTCGTGTGTACCGGGCTTAAAGATGTGTAGGCACGGGGTCAATACCTTGACAATATTAATTTACCCTTTCATGCTATACTATCCCTCTATGTTTTAAAAGGGGAAGAGAGTAGTGACTTCGGTTCTAGTCGTCATATTTCGGGCAAGAGAAGTCGTAGCTCGGCTCTTCCCCTTCTCGCTCCTCCGAGATCCGTGACGTCACAAATAAGAACTATACTAGCTAGAGCAATGGGACGAAAGTCGAACAAATACCGACTTTCAACCACCATTAGATGGACTAGTGCACGTCTTGAATGCATGTTACGGTCACTGACATATATGGGATTTTTTTAAAACCCAATGATGCTTGCATTACATTTAAATGATTACCAGGAGAATATTTTTGCAAACATAAAATAAAATAAAATATTCACATATCTTCAAAGGAAAGCAGTGCTTGCCTTGCTCGCGTAACGCCACTGAGGTGATATATAGGCCTATTATTTAACTTATCATTTCTTTATAACCTAATAAATTATATCTCCTCAAGGTGGAATGGAAGGGGTCATTAGAAAAGGCTATTTTTTTGCAGTTTTTATGGCATAATTATTTTTTTTTTGCTAAAATAAATAAAATATTGCTCCAGTACAAACATAGAGTTTAATTTTCTTCACATGGTGATATCAACAGTTGTTGAATATTTGTCATGAGCATAGCGGTCTTAGATGAGAATTTTTTTTTTTTAATGAAAGGAAAAAGTTGTCATTAAATTTCAAGATACCCTTGACAGGTATTCAAGAAATGTTAAAGTCATGATGGGAAGAAAATTGAATTTTATGTTTGTACTGGAGCCATGTTTGATTTATTTTGCCCCCCCCCCCCAAAAAAAAG
>CABFVX010001733.1:35695-55937 GCA_902151425.1 Timema shepardi
CCCCCCCCCCCAAAAAAAAGGAAGGTTTTGGCATACAAATGGCAAAAAAAAACATTACTGGATCTTTCTCGCATCTACTTCCATCCCACCAAAAATCAAAAATGTTTTTTCAAAAAGTTAAGTTTAAGGTTGTCTGGGCGTAGACAAAACATAATGCTGATAAAAACTCTCTTACTTTAAACGCGAAGACCCACTACAATGGAGCACCTTCATTGTCTTACTAGTGTAAACATGCTGATAGCCTGGAGGTGGATCATCCCCCCCTGCCCCCACCCCTTCCCCAAACGAACAAAACCAGTCTATATTTTGTCCAAACAAAGTGTAGTCTTGTCTCTTCAAGTAATATAACTTTGTGCGACAACGGTCCAAACAAGTATTACCACGAGGTTTTCCAATAAGAGCTGAAGCCAGGTGCTGTGCTGGAAGATGGAGGGCGGGAGGGGGTGCTAGCTGGGCTGGAACTACCCTCCTGTCATCCCTCCTTTCACTAATAGAACAACCTAGTTTTGGTTTCACGTCCCGAGAGCTATTGTCCACGGTCTGAGATTATGAAGGACTGCGAGAGCCCCATGTTCTCATTAATTAGTCTCGCGGTGACTTTACCTAGCAGGGATATTAGTCGTGTCCTCAAACAAGGGTCCGTATCCCCCGCGACTAGCTCCGACGGGAATTTTCTCTCATTCTGTCCGTGGGGAGACGACGGGGATTGAGAACTCTCTGTAGGACCTCGGTGGAAAAATTAAACCTACTAGAGAGGATATAAAAGAAATAAAGTTTAGCCTACATAAACCAAAGGTCACGATAATATTTATCTTACAAAATGTTAAAACCGATGTCTACTGACCACATGCTTTGATGCATGAATACATGAAAATAGACTTAGCTATATTTTTAAAAGCGTTGGATAAAAGTATATATGTATTTTGTATATGGTTATCCGATTATAAATCTATGTCGACTTTTTTTATGATTGGAAATAGGAATTTACTAAGATATTATTTAATTGCTTATAATTTATTACCAATACAGGCTATCGATATATTTACACTAATTGGATGAATTATTATTGTTATTATTAGCACCATGTCTTACTACCCGTTCGGGTTGTACGCACTTACGCTAATGTGTAATGGTAGGGTGATTGTGAGATGAAATGAAGGACCTACAGTTTAACGTGGGGATCCGAACCACGGTGGAGGCCTGGTATTCCCCACATTACCAAGTTGTGATTAATACGCGTCTTGTCAGAGGTGAAGGAAGGGTTTGGTAATCAGATAAATCTGTGCCGGGACCGAGTATTGAACCCCGGACTCCCAACACAGAAGTCTGACACTTTACCCCTAGACCACTAGGTCCTCCAATTGGATGAATAAGGTAGTATTTTTAAGAAACGTATACGTATTTGCGCGGAGTAAGAGTGGGAAACCATTTAAGCAATAAACACTTCCGTACACCCGACTGGAATTTGAACCCTTGCCTCCTCTTACAGTCTTGATTGTCAAAAAGAGACTGATGATTTTTTCTGGACCCATGTAAGTATTTTTTTTCAACATACGACCTACAAACTAACTTAACCTAAGACTAATACAAGGTCCCCAGATTAATGGCTAACAGGATTAGACCCACACTGATGGGCACGCTAACTAAACATCAAATTTGTCTGTTAAAGAGGAGATCGGGGTTCGAATCCTGGCTGGGTGTAAATTTGGAACTATCTCAAAGTGGGCTACTAGGGGCTAAAGCTCCTCTCATGCAAAGCGAATATAAAACAATAATAATAAGAACAATTAATAATTTTATTATAACAAGCCATTTATATTATTCTATTTAGACACAACACAAAAAAAATAGTAAGTTAAATATGTTTAGCAGAGTTTTTGAAAACATTGTTTCTGGTGGTTGTTCTTGGAATAATTAATATTAATGAGGGAAATTGTAGGTTTTAAATTACTTTGGGCCTTATAATTAATTATAAGTTTCCTCATACACCTCTGGTAAAGTTAAGCTTAAAAATTTTAAGTAGCTATCTAGTCAGAAAGCTTTTGGTTTTAATATGCAAAGTCAACTCATTAAAAATTATATATTTTCAATACTTGTTTCAAATAAACTAGTCGCCGTGCATAGGTGAAAAACTGATCAAGTTAACTTTTATTGCTGGTCCAAGCTTCTGCGTTTGTGTTAGACACAGTGATAGTTCAGGCGTTTTGTAATTTTTGTGCAAATATCAAGTTCAACAACTACTTTTTGAAACCTCAACCATGTTTTCTTATGACATCAGAAACCCGGTCATGATAACGCCCATCCATTCACTGACGAACATAAATAATACATAAATGGTCTGTACATATTAAAATAAAAAGTGATTGTACATACGTGTCATGTATATAATATTTTAGATCAAATAGAAAATAAATGCAAATAAACAACTTTTACGAAAGGTCAACATGTTTCCCCAATATATCTCATAATTGACACGTTCAGTTATAAGTGACAGTTGCATAACATATGACTTCGCGTATCGACACATGAATATATGTCCATTTACTAACATTTTAAGCTGCCAGATAAGATTTTTCTTATAGCACATTGCCTATAGGTTAATGTGTTGGTTAGTTTAAGCATGACGAGATAGATACGTTATGACTGGTAGTTAAAATTTCTCTCAAGTATTTGATTCAGATTAAAACAAAAACTCCAGTCCAGAGATGAAAATACGAAGAAAATTGAGAGTGGGGAAGGTTATATACTCTGTATTCATTACTAGACGTTCTTAGGGTAGTCAACTCTCACAAGTTATGGTGGGCAGACATTCAGAGCGAATGTAAGTATCTAGAACCGTGTTCAGGGTACCGACTAGCAAACCCAATGGGAAGAGACCATTGGGAAGACCTAGACAAAAATGGAAGGATAACATTAGAATGAGCCTGAATTATGGGGAAATCTGGGTTTCTACCCTAGCAGCGGCATAAAGGTGTTTTACCCTAAACGCAAACGTGGGTACTTTTCCTGTAATTCTACCTTCCACAATAGCGTGAATGTGTGGATATTCCGGAAGGCTAGTAAGACGTGGAGCACAAAGATAAAGACACTCATTGCAGATCCAGACGCGTGCCTTAGATTTGCCATCCCTGCTCAAGTTAAATGATAGTTATATAAATTAAACTTCACCATCTTTACTCTGTTCATTCAGGTTAATTTGTTTAGTAATGAATAGTGAGCCGATACCTAAGCTCGGTCAGTAGATTGTATACCTTCTGAGTTGGGTGTTTGGTTTAACTCCCGACTTGGCTAATAATCTACTATTTATTACAAATAATGGGACAGGTCATGGTCAAGGCCGTAGCCAGCCGATAATTTGAAGGTGGGTTTAGCGGGCACATCCCCCAATTACCGTGGGCTAGGACAAATTCTAGATATTAAACACCTCTAGATGTTTTTGAAGTGTTTTTTTATAGTAACACAGCCCCCAACTGCAGAATCCTAGGACAAAAAATATATTTAAACAACTCTAGACGTTATCTGATGTGTTTTTATGCCAACATAGCCTCATAACTGCTAAGGTAAGAACAAATTCTAAATAGTAAACAGCTTTAGAAGCTCTCTGAAGTGTGTTTATGGTAACACGGCCCCTTAACTGCCGAAGTCTAAAAAACAATAATTAAACATATCTAGAAGCTCTCTGAAGTTTTGTTTTATGGAAACACATCCATCTAATTCGTACTGCACCTTAATTTGAAATTGTTTGAGCTATAAAATTTCAAGGCGGGGGGGGGGAGTTGAACCCCAAAACCCAACCCTGACTACGGCCTTGGTCGTATAGCATACGTGATTAGTTTGTAAGTCGTATTTTGAAATAATTATGGTATTTAAAATGAGCACGTAAATGGCTTTGTTAAAAAATCGAACTGTTGGCGAGATTTGGCATAGAAGTACCTTATTTATTATATTACTATCACAAGTTTCATGGGCTTAGCCAATGCCCATTTCGAATCAAATACATATATTGATACAAGCAGAACCTACAAATTAACTAAACTATAGGAAAGACATCACAAGTCCCCACGTGGTACTACTTCCCTCCCTCCCTCCCTCCCAGCTTGCATACGGACTAGACCCATTCATGAACTAGGCTAGTAGGGAAGGGACCAGGAAAATAGAACATAGAGGAAATTTTTCGCGTTACCGTGGAATGAGATTGTTACACCATTTTAAAAAAAACCACCCACCCACTTCGGTGGCCACATAGTCTAAGGTGTCACCCTCGCAATAGATTAAACTGCCAATGAAGGGGAGATGTAATGAGGGTGGTTTCTTACTAAATGGTTTTCCATTCTCCTCCCACGCAAACGAAGGTAAACTTCCTCTCAATTCAACCTTCCTCGTATATAACACATTAGCGTTATTTAGTACATATGCATATAGCCCGAACAGTTAGTAAGAACCGGTGCTATAAAAAATAAAACCCTCAATACACCCAGATGGGGATTTGAACCCCGACTTACCATGCCAAGGACAACCATACCAGACAAGCGATGTGTTAAGCCAGCATTTAATTTCTATGAAAGGGGAAACCTCTAATTCCTCCAGTGATTGAACTTTTGGCTATACTTGGAATCAAAGATCAAAACAGGTGACCTGGTGGTCTAGGGGTAAGGTGTCAGACTTCTGTGCTGGGGGTACGGGGCTCAATCCTCGGTCCCGGCACAGATTTATATGATTGCCAAACCCTTCCTTCACCTCTGACAAGACGTGTATTAATCACAACATTGTGAATGTGGGGAATGCCAGGCCTACACCGTGGTTCGGATCCCACCTTAAGCTGTAGGTCCTCCATTTCATCTCACAATCACCCTTCCATTACACGTTGGCGTAAGTGCGTACAACCCGAATGGGTAGTAAGACGCTATGCTAATAATAATAATAGTAATAATAAAAGACCAAAACCCTTCTAGCTATTCAATGAGCTGGTTATAAAATTCAAACTCATTAAATGTATAATTTTTTATTTAACAAACTTAATACTTTCTACGAGTTTTCAACATGTACACGTTCAGACAATGAAAAACATATGATAAATAGTTGACTTATATAATTCTATTATCTATTCATAATTTATTAATCTCCTCGTGTGTATTGGGCTCCAAAGCAATAATATTACTCGAAATAATAGTGTTTCATTGTTTGCATATTATAACTACATGAAAATATAGCTGATGACAGTATATTTTGTTTATCTATAGCCTAAAATAAACTATAAACACCCACAAGAAAATATTTCTCCGTGGATAGATCAGTAAAATAAAATAAAACTTTGACTTTATATTTCCAACATTCCTAATTTGTAAATAAAAGTCAAAATTTACTATGTTAAGACGAAGGTCACAACACTGTTCCTAATCAAATTGCATCCCAAATTTCGAATTCTTAAAGTTATTATTTAAATAAAAACTCAAATTATCTGACTATGCAAATATATTTAGGGAGTCTGATAGAATAGTTTCTTAGAACAGAATGTCCTACCCTTGGATGTTGCGACATCCTTTACATTCTGAAAGGGCATCCTATCTTCCCTGCATCAATATTCATGCTGTGTCAGACTGCCATTTTCGAAGGTAGGTGCGAAAGGGAGAATGTGTGACTGACAATAACCCCTTTCGACGACTTCAAGATTCTGGTACAATAATTCAATTAGAATCGACAAAGTTACAATAGGGGTAGCCTTGAATCAAATAATCGTGTATGTATTATACAGTAGTCCCATGGCTTCTTTGGTGCTGACTGACAGCTCACTGACTTCTGACAGTCAACATTTAGGTATACACGTGCTAAACAGATGTTTTTGCAGATCATTTGGTTCGGCGTATGGATACATAATTTGGTCTGGTAACTTTTCAAAGCCGTCAGCTCTCAGCTGTGAGCTGTCAGTCAGCACTAAAGAAGTCGTGGGGATACTGTAGTTTCCCATCTTATTAGGGAGTGAAATTAAACAAAGAAAAGATGAAGGTAAAGACTAACTAATTGTTTCGTTGTCTGAATGAGTCTCGAAGTAAACAAATAAAAAGAGGGAGGGAAATATTACCTGACTGTCTTGTCTGAGACTTAAAGTAAACAAATAAATTTATTATTATTATTATTATTATTATTATTATTAGCACCGCGTATTACTAACCGTTCGGGTTACACGCTACTTCAACTTTATAGTTCTAATATTTCTCAAATAGTAATTAGTCTATTTTATGAATACAATTTTTATTTTATAAATTATTTGCGGGCTAAATAAAATGAGATGGTGGGCCGTAGGTTGCCAACCAATACCTCAATCCATGCAATCACTTAAGCGAACGAGTCACAAACTGAAAATTAACTTGATCTAAGACATATTACCAGCGTCAGGAACGGTACTATTGGGGTAATACGAAAATTCGGCGGTTGCTGAGTGGTCGAAGGAGTCGAACTCATACTAACCAAGGTCTTAATGGACGTTAGGGGCGGTTTCCATGCTATCCTGCAGGTGATTATACGAAGAAATTTTCAGCTGGTTGGTCACATGCAAAAAGGAATGGCTTACCGAGGGATGTCATAAAAAAGTGTAAGGGGAAAAGGTAGCAGGAAGACCACGAATGTAACTGAATGATTACCTCAAACAAGGAAATAAGATGAAAGTCAGGATCTAAAATGGTAATCTTCTGATCGAACACGCTGAAGGACTCAATTGGGACAGAGCAAATAGACCTGTCTAAACACAGAACACCTAATACTAATACATACATACATACATACCTACATACATACATACATACATACATACATACATACATACATACATACATACATACATACATACATAACATACACACATACACACATACATGCCTAATCACTCTGTTCCCTTACGGGGTAGGCAATAAACTGTGTAAGCTATAAAGCTAAAAAACAACTCCTTACTATAATCGATCCTCGCTAACTTTCTCCACACTTCCCTTACCTTTCATACTCCCTTCGCTTCAACAACATCCATACACTTATTATTATTATTATTATTATTAGCACCACGTCTTACTACCCGTTCGGGTTATACGCACTTACGCTAATGTTTAATGGTAGGGTGATTGTGAGATGAAATGGAGGACCTACAGTTTAACGTGTGATCCGAACCACGGTGGAGGCCTGGCCATACACATAGATATTACATGCTCTTAATTATTAAAACTCATCATGTTTTTTTCTCTCACACATTCGTCTACTGCATTTAGCCACGTCTTATATGGCCTACCTCTTACTTTTGATCCACACACTCTACCTTCATATAAGTGCTTCGTCCCTCGATCCACACTCATCCTCTCAATAAGCCCAAAATAAATAATAATAAATCTATTAGTTCGTCCATATAGAATCAAACAGGTGTCACTTGGACCTGTATATTACTATCTTAGCCCGCCCTATGATTTGGGTGCGGTCGCGGACTTCAATTAATATTCAATACGCCATTGAGAGAGTGCTTTCATACTCACTCGAGATTCCTCCGTACAAAGTGCGCGAAGGTGATTTCATTGCCGCCGACAGATTCCGGGAGGATGATATTAGTGCCCGCTAATCCCACTAGAGTTCACTCGATAGAACGCAAGCTTTAAAGCTTGTTTTAAAATTCAGAAACGCGGTCTCTTGCGGTATCTGCCGGCGTGAACTAATCACTGAGGAGAAAGCGAGTTCAGTGGGATAACGCGCTAAATAACTTCCCATCCCTTCGTCACGGAGGGTGCAGGGAACTCGAGAAGAGGTAAGTGTTTTGTCGTATTCAGATCAAAACATATGTTTGGTCAAAAAAGATAAAATATTGCTCTATTACAAACACAGAGTTTAATTGTCTTCACATTTTGAGATCTTTGTTTTTTCTTCCGTTTCTTGTGCACCTCTCACTGTTTTCTGTCTTTTCCCTTTCCTCTGTACGTTTGTGTATCCCTACGGTCCTGGCGACCCGCTATGTGTGATGGGGTGGGTTTTTTGAAAAATGTTCCCACCCCAAACCTATTGCAAGCAATTATCAGCCCGAAAGGGCGCCAATACCTTTCATGTTGTGATTGTTCGTATCCCTATGTCGTGTTCGTTTTCGAGAGCCCTTCGGGGCTGGTGTTAATGTTTGTCTCTATATGTTTCTCATGTTTTAATCATGTTTCATATATATGTTTAAAAAGAAAATAATAAAAAACCTATCAAACAAAAACAACAGTTGTTGAATATCTGTCATGAGCATAGTGGTATTAGATAAGAAACATTTTAAATTAAATGAAAAAGTTGTCATTAAATTTCATATATTCCGTATAACCCACACGGGTAGTAAGAATCGGTGCTAATTACTAATTATGAATTTCCAGGACACCCTTGACAGATATTCAAGAATTGTTAATGTCACCATATGAATAAAATCAAACTCTAGGTTTCTACTGAAGAAATATTTTATTTGTTTTGACCAAAAATAGTTCTGTAAAAACTGCAAAACCACAGGCCTTTTCTCACTTTTTCTGCATCCTCACCTTTAGGGTGTCGTCTACTTGATCCATCAGCGAGTGAAAGTATTGTGATTGTAAAAAAAAATTAATCAAATTTGAGAGTTTGAGGGATGTCCAACAAAAAAAAAGTTGTTTCCGCAATGCCTTCTGTTTATTTCTGAGACTAGAGTTGAAACTATTTGACCGATCAGGCTAAAACTTGGTCTCGATGGTTTTCATAGGGTTGTATAGAGTTTTATTTTAAAATCAAGGCTATTGAAAAGAGAAAAACAATAATTATTTCGCAAAATTAGCTCTAAAGATTTTGACTAAAATTTGTATCCAAGCACTGTTTAGCATTACAAACAAAATGATCCTTCTATTTTTCCCTTGAAAATTACTTTGAGAGTACTTTACTTAAGTGTATATTTCCAATATTGAGCATATATCTGAAAATCTTTCAAAGATGAAATATCTTAAAGTAAAAAGCTGTAAGGTTGGGGCTCTATTAAAAATAAGTTACGTTTATTTGAAATAATATTTTATAAATTTGATATTTTTCTGAGTTATTGGCAATTATTATTTTTTGTTTAAATAGAGCTTTGGGAAATAAAAATGCACATGACAAATAACATTATGTTCATGTAACAGTGTACATTATTATTTCATGTATGTTCGCTGGTGAAATACGATGCACCTTTTTTTATTATGTTTCTGTAACAATGCATATTATTTCAGTTCACATATCTTACTAGCTATAAGTATATTTTAGATAAAGGTGTTACGCCCTCTCATTTATTTACCTCGTAGCAATAGGCCACTAAAGAAAATACTACAAGGATAAGAGGGAATAAGCTAACATAATAATAGTAAAGAGACAATAGCATCAACAAGAGTTAAATGTAAAGAGTAATTTAATTCATTCAAAAATAACAGACAGTAATTTAAGTGGACTTAGCTAATCTAGTAGAACGAAGAAAAACATAGTTGATTACATTATTGCTAAAAAAGATTAATTCAACTAGACCAGGTTAGCTTTATATCAATAAAGCTATGAAAACAATTAACAGCCAAATCTATTGATGAAATATAAAAAGCTAGAAGAACCTTACTAAAACTGTTGCAAAAGCGTCTGAACATCTACAGACATCACGAAAACGTATACTCTTCCAATGTAAAGTTATATCTTTATATTCCATACTTTTACTTTAGATATCATGAGATTATTCTAATTTTACACAAAACGAAAGTACCTTCAAGTACTACAATATACATTTATACTACAAACATTACGTAAACTAACACGAGAGTTTCACACCTCAAACCTAATGTAAACTCACGCGGGACTACTTGAATCGGCATCATTCAAATACTAAACAAAGTCTAACTTATTGATACTAAGTTAAAGAACATTTAGAAGTTTGCCACATTTTAAATATAATTATATGCGGAGAATAGTAAAATTTACGACACACAAAATATTGGAATGTATATAAATGAATTTAAATATACAAAAACAAAAGCTAGGATAATACGGTTAGTCAATATATACAGATTATTAAGATAGATAATATTAATGTATTTCAATTAACATTTCGTTAAGTTAGAACAGCAAACATTGATAATTTACAAACATCTTTAAGAAACAAGCCCTTAAGTGGCGACACGAAACTGAAGTTACTTTTAGTTTTAAATAGTATTAAATAATACCCATACTTAATAAACAAATATCAGCCTATCTCGACTATAACAATATTAAATTAAATAGTTAAAGTTCCATAATTCAAACTTCTAAGAAAAATTATAAAAATGTACAGAGTATTATAACTTTCCTTCACAGAGTCCATATTATCGGAAGTCGTCTCCTGACGATATCGAATAATAAACGCAGTCCATCCATTATGGCGTCGAATTCAAAGTACATTATAAATAAATATTACGGAGGTCCATCCTCGATGGTGCCGAATTCAATAGTCTGATTATTTCTTCCACACTTTCATGATATATAGGGGTCTTACTGCGTGTATATGTCTAAACAGGGCTGGACGGAACATCAAGTGCTGATATATCAAGGCAAAGTTGCCCCACTCCTCGATTTAGGACGTTTTGAAGTCAGCCAGGTTATTAGGCTGTGCAAGCCAGTTTATTCAGAGGGTACGTATATGAACAGTTTATATTGTAGAGAGTTGATAGTGAATTTATATTGAATGATATCGTTTGTTGAGGTTACATGGAACTACAATAGTGAGGAATACTATTGTAGGTGATTTGAATGAATGTCGCCGTTTCTTGGAGTGGGTAGTATGAAACGGACGATAGTCTATGCAGCATCGGTTTGGGTGGGGCTTCGATTGTAAAATACAACCCTTGTATTGTTACAAAGGAACGAGGAAGTCTGTGAGATATGTCGAACCGATTATTTCCTAAAGGAATGGTAGTTCTGAAGCTTGAGATCACTAAAACAGCCCTCCATTATCATAAAATGTAAGGTTTTGACCCTGTAAAAGACTTCATTTATTTGCTTGAGGAAGGCTATATTTCCTGAATTTAGTTTAACTTTCCAACGTATGTAGTCTATTTAAAAACATAACGTTGTTAGTTTTACAACATAGTTTTTATTACTTTAACATAGCGTTTAACAATTAAATTTAGTCATGGATGCTTTATATAATTTGTACATCATAACGCAAGCCTTTAAATATTTTGAGCGTAGCACAGAATAAAAAAGCACTGCAGTAGATTTTTTTTTAATTCAAGGTCAAATACCTTTAGATTGAAAGTTACATTTTTCCAGGGGACACGTTTTGTCCTCTTTCATGTTCCAAACAAATGCAGCCATCCTGTTGTATACGTGCCAGTCAGTGAGGAAAAAATTATATGTTCTTATATTAATTAATTAATAATTGTATCAAATTATTTGTTTATTATTAGTTTAAAAAATATACAAAAAACCTCAACAAACATTTTAGTGGTCATATTGTAATATTATCTTCTTTTTTTTCTGTATATGATCTGGCAGTCTAGGGGGTAAGGTGTCATACTTCTGTGCTGAGGGTCCAGGGTTTAATCCTCGGTCCCAGTACAAATTTATCTGAGTTCCAAACCCTTCCTTCACCTCTGTAAAGACGTGTATTAATCACAACTTGTGAGTGTGTAGAGTGCCAGGCTTACACCGTGGTTCGGATCCCACGTTAAACTGTAGCTCCTCCATTTAATCTCATAATCACCCTAACATTACAAACTAGCGTAAGTGCGTATAGCCCAAACGGGTAGTGAGACGCGGTGCTAATAATAATAATATTTTTTTATTCTTCTACTATTTGATTTAATTGTTGACAAATTGTGTTCGCATCTCTGGAGCCTCATCAAGTCGGTTTAGATACTTTATTTGATTCCTGAGAATAGCGAGAATCCAATTTCGCGCAAGTACGTGCTGACAGCAGTACTTTTATCGCCCGTCGCGACTATCTGGGAATTCTTCGCGTCAATCGCCACAAAAAGCAATAAAACTTCTTTAAATCTCTTTTTGTTAGTTGACTGTCATAAGTAATATCGATCAGATTCTCAAAAGACACGTCAGAAAACCTGGCTGGTTTATCTTGTATGGATGGATTTTGAACTCAGTTATTAATTTTCACTTTCTCGCTATCTTACAGGTAGAGAAAGTATTGTGCCCGACAGAAAAATCTAACTCGAGATTTTGATGAATCTCGACGTTTCATGACCCCCCCCCCCGATTCCGAAAAAGTGATTCTTGAATTTCCGTCTGCCTGTCTGTCTGTACCTCCAACTAGAACCTAAAATATTTTAACGATCAGGCTAAAACTTGGTATCTAGGGTTTTTATAGGTTTGCCCCGAGGCGTTTTTTTAAATTGAATATCCAACACTAAAATTAAGGGTAGTTTACTGAAGGGTTAAAAGAGAAAAAGTAAATTTTCTCACAATTGGCTCTAAAGATTTTGATTAAAAATAGTATCTATGCGTTAATTAAGATTATAAATAAACTGAATATTTTCGTTTTTCCTGAAAATGACCTTTAAGGTACTTTACAGAAGCTGAAATTTCCGGATCTCCGCAACTATTTGAGATAATAAATAACTTATCATTGCAAAATTGTAGTACTTTTAATATGAAATATATTTTTATAAAACCAACAGTTTCTGAGATATTGGCAAATATATTAATACAATTTTGTGAGCTTTAATTGTAAAGAGATATTATTAAGTTTTAACGCGATAGTTCTCAAATGCCATAGAGTAATTAAATATAAGTAAGTCTCTTTAAAAGTTTATACTTTTCCTTAAACCTCTTATGTAAAAGATTTGTAGAACAATGATCTATCTCCATTTTAGACTGAATAGTCAATATTTACATTTTTATTGGTAAAAATTTATAAATGAGGAATTTAATAAAATGCGATGATATGTAGATGTGCAACACCTAATAAAATGTCTAAAATTTTAACCGGAAGTTGAAATTTTAATACGACGTGTTGACCCTTGTGGACCTAGTATTGATATTTTTTATCGGTCCAAATATACAAATGAGGACATAATTTTTTTTAAATAAAATTATAAATTCAAAATCTGGATTCAAAAAAGTTTTACAATAATAATAATAATATTTAGCACCGCGTCTTACTACCCGTTCGGGTTATACGCTTTAAGTACTAATTACGCTAATGGACTAGGAATTTGGAAGGTTTAATTAGAGGAAGTGAACCCACATTTGCGTGGAGGGAGAGTGGAAAACTATTTAGGAAAAACCACCCCCAGTTTACCCGACCGAGATTCGAACCTCGATCTCCCCGTCTTCAGAAGTCGAGCTCAACACGGCTAGCGCGTAAGCCAACTACGCCACTGAGGCGGGTGAAGTTTTACATAAATATAGTGCAATTTATGCTTGGGTTTGTAGTGTATATTATTTCGTTTCACATATACTACAAGTTTTGAGTAAATATATACTTTTTTTAAAAAACAATAGAGTGAGAAAGTCCGTGCGGAGTAACGTACCATTTATTTGTTTCAAAGGTGGAAATTACTGAATAATATACGTATGTAAATTGTGAAGATGATATGCAAAGTTACTGAGTACACATACTTCAAGTTCAATTTCGGATTTTTTCTAAGAACATCCTTAGATTTTTAAAAATAGTCCAAATTTGTTGCTTCACAGGCTAATTTGTTTAATTTTGCGAATAGGTCGATCTAACCAGTCGACTCCGTCATCCCTTCATCGTGGTGGTTCTTGATTTCCTTACCAAATTTTTGATTAAATAGTCCTCGGCAGTCAGTATTTGTGTGGGTTGAACATTAAGTATCTCCGTCATAAGGGTGTTAGCACAAGGGAGGGGAGGGGGAGAAACATGGGAACAATTAGATATGGAAATGAAGACCCGGCTTTAGTAGATTGACGTCAACATATTTGCTTTAGATGGTAAAAAAAAAAAAAAAAATACACACACACACACACTAGGGACATGAGGGGCCATACATGCATTACGTAACGAAATTTTAGGTTTTTTTTACGCCCCCTTTCCAATATCACGCCTCGTAACGCTTTGGCAACCCCAATTTTGCTCATGTCATTTTCAAATGGGCTGGGTTTTTTTCTTTTTTAGTAGACTAGTTATTTTCACGTCGGATCTTATAAATTTAAAATAAATAGAATTTTGAATAAAGGACGAAATTTCTAGTCAAACAGTTTTATTCGTATTTATTATGTATTCGGTCACTGAACCCTAAAAAGCAGTAAAATGTGTCCTGCAACCTGTCGATCGTATTTTTATTGGTACGCATCAACATTAAAGGACGTGACAGTGTCATATGATCGATAGCGTCTTTGGAATTGAATTAAAAAAAAAACAGTTTAGTACTCCTGCAAATAAATGAACTACTAATTAAAAACTTAATGAAACACTTTTTAGTAGTCTACTTATTTAATTGAATTTAATTCGATAAATTCAAATAATATTTTTTTAATTTTTATTATTATTATTATTATTGTTATTATTATTATTATTATTATTATTATTATTAGCACCACGTATTACTACTCGTTCGGGCTATACGCACTTACGCTAATGTGTAATGGTAGGGTGATTGTGAGATGAAATGGAGGACCTACAGTTTAACGTGGAATCCGAACCACGGTGGAGGCCTGGCATTCCCCACATTCACAAGATGTCTTGTCAGAGGTGAAGGAAGGGTTTGGTAATCAGATAAATCTTTACCGGGACCGAGGATTGAACCCCGGCCGCCAGCATAGAAGTCTGACACCTTACCCCTAGACCGCCAGCATAGAATTCTGACACCTTACCCCTAGACCGCCAGGTCACCTACTTTAATCTTTATTGTTTGTATTATAAACTAAAACCTCGATACGTTACGCTAGTATAAACGCCCCCTCCCCATGTCACCCCATCACTCCCCCTTCCCCCTCAAGTGCCCAAGTGCATTACGTAATACATGTATGGCCCCTAACCTAGACATATCAACATCCATTATTTACTGATGGAACTCTATAAAGTTATTATGAATTATTTATTAAAATAAACAACCATGAAGGTCCTCGTTTCTCTTGTAATCTTCCCATTGCATCTGGGAACTTAGATGTAAAATTGGTCAAGAGGTTAACACGTCTGTCTAGTGTGGTCACTTTACAATTAGTGTGTTCGGGGAAGCCGCATCACCAGGAACCTTAACCCCCACTTATACCTAAGGAAGTCTAGTCCCAAGACACTGATTGGCTAGTCATCATGAATTACCCCTAAATTTCCCATATCCCGTGTGACTCTAAAACTTCCCTTACATTATTCGATTAAAAATTAAACAAGAACAAAACAAGCCCAATCCTTCCGGATGAAAAGTAATAGTAATAAATTTAGACGAATCTATATTCTAACAATGGTTTTATAAGGATACAAAATACTAGATTGAAAAGTTAATGGTGTAAAAATAATGTTAATGATCAATCAATTTGGTATGTATGTTGCTTATAACTTTATTCATGGCTTGGATTATTTAAAATCAACATAAAATCCCATATATTTTTATAACTAAACATTTTAGTGAAACAATTTAGTGAGGATATATATAGATTAAATTAGGCCTAGAATAGATATAACATGCTGAAATCGTATTAAGAACATAATAGGCCTATTTGGTTAAATAGCAATAATATTTAACTATGATATCCTAATTATACTGACAATTACAACATATAATTACTAATAAACTTAAGGGGAAGAATTGAGTAAAATAAAGTATAAAACTAGTCTAATGTCCTTGGATATTATAAATGACGGACACATGTAAGCTTATTATGTGAAAAAACGAATGTGGGTGTTTAGCATTAAATTAGCAAAATAAACAAGGTGAAATAATATATCTATATATTAAATGGTCAAGAGATAAGAGATTAAGACCCAAACCACATTACATCGGCAAGATATGCAATTTCAGATAACCACAAAATGTTTATTAATCAATCAAACAATAGAAATTTATAACCCACAAACTATGCCAACAACTCTTGACGCAATTCAAACACTAACGATTTTTTATGTTTTGTTGGAACCCCTAATTTTACCTCAAGTGACCACCTGCGTACAACAACGCGGGAAAAGAATTGGCGGGATTGAGGGCGGCCATACCGACGCGATGATATTCGCGGTAGTTTAGGAAAGATACCTGTGTATGTACAGATTTTAAAAAAATAATCGAAAGTAGAGTGTATTATTATTAGCACCGCGTCTTACTACCCGTTCGCTAATGTGTAATGGTAGGGTGATTGTGAGATGAAATGGAGGACCTACAGTTTAACGTGGAATCCGAACCACGGTGGAGGCCTGGCATTCCCCACATTCACAAGATGTCTTGTCAGAGGTGAAGGAAGGGTTTGGTAATCAGGTAAATCTTTGCCGGGACCGAGGATTGAACCCCGGCCGCCAGCATAGAAGTCTGACACCTTACCCCTAGACCACCAGGTCACCCAAAAATAGAATGTAGAAACTATGAGTGGTCCCGGGACCTTTAGTAAGTTTATAAGTAGATTGTGGCCTAAAAGGGCTGCTTACCCCAGGTCTGAGGTGACACTCTCCCAATAGAATAGACTGCTGATGGCGGGGAGGTTGGGGTTATTTTCCTGGTCATGTGGAGGCTTTTGGGGGTGGAGGCGAGGGCGGATCAAGGGTCTATTGTCGAGGAGGGTGGGGTGGGGTGGGGGAGGATTGGTTTTCATAAGACTCCTTCAAGTGGCATGATGATAAAGCACCACCGTTTGCAACCAACTGCCAAAAGGACTAGCGGGACGCGGGGGAACTGTGCATGCAGCGAACCACGCGGGACGACGCTGCAGTCTCGCGTTCGCCAGCAAATACGCGGGATTTATTCGTCCCGGTCAGTGCACTCCTATATCCCGCGATGATATGTTATTTCACACGAATTGGGCTCCTGTGTTCCTCGTTGGTGTGAGCAGGTCTCTAGGTAACACTGCTCTAACCAATTGCCGTTTAATTGATGAAATGATGTTTGCTTTAACGACTATATATAAACCTCAAGGCCACTTTGATTAGCAAGGGCTTATTAAACGAGTATATAACTCATGTAGTTGAGTACTTTGTAGCACTTTCTAAACATGATAGCATTCATAACGTAATAAAACAATTTAACCTAACGTTTAACATATAACCGTTGCTACAGCAATCGAAGGCCTTTCTCAGTAATTAACTTAAGCCATAAAACATAGATAGCACTTTATAAATTAAGATAGGCTGAGATTAAACAAAAGTCCCTTTGATTGGATTTTGGTCTCCCTGCTCCCTTAATAATGGGTATGAGTTAATTCTAAATAATTTCGATTACATTTTCAGTTTAATTTATTATAGTGCGACCAATAGATACGACACCTTTAACAGGCTAGCACTGAAAAGTACGTAATAAATAATAATAATACCGTATGTAGGAATAATTAAATAAGAAAACAATTATAGCTAAATAACTACTTAAACAAGTAAATTTAAGCTACAAAATTATACAATGGGTAACAGTAACCAAATTCAATAACATTGTCGTTATTTAAATAAAAATAATAAATCAAGATAATGCATTATATATATAAAAGTATATTAATTATAGTGTTGTTCCTTAAATAAATCTTTGAGTTTGGCTCTTATTTTGTGAAATGAATCGAATTCGGCAAATCTAGAATTTGTACTGCCTATAATCGCCCAAGAGAGCTGCGCTTGAAATAATTACTGATGGAAAAGGTTTGTTTTCTAGGCACTCAATAAGGGACATGACCCACCTCGGTGGCGCAGTTGGCTAACGCGCTAGTCGTGTTGAGCTCGACTGCTGAGGACGGGGAGATCGAGGTTCGAATCTCGGTCGGGTGAACTGGGGGTGGTGTTGTTCCTAAACGGTTTTCCACTCTCCCTCCACGCAAATGCGGGTTCACTTCCTTTAATCCAACCTTCCCCATTTCTAATCCATTAGCGTAATTAGTACTTAAAGCGTATAACCCGAACGGTTAGTAAGACGCGGTGCTAAAAAATAATGATAATAAGCGACATGAATACCTACATGTTAAAGACAAATTTACAAAAAAAGGTTGCTATCGAGAACATTAAAAACAGAAATATCGTCACAAGTCTGCGTTAGAAGAGAGTTTGGAGCACTAAAAGGTTTCTAATTGTAGTCATAATCATAATAAATCGGGTTAAGATAGAATTTATCATAGCAGGCGGTAAACAAATTTACGTTGAACGTTTTCCAACCTGAGAGATTCAGTTGAGATAATGGAGTTCCACACCACAACAAGCTTTACAAGCTTAGATCTAACCAAGGCTTGGTGCAGTAATAAAATACAATCGATTTTAGTGAATGCGTCAAAGTAATTTCAATGAGTAAGATATTATATGATCATATTAATAATAACAATAATTTTCATTTCATTAGCATTTTTCCTTAATTAAAGTGCTTGCCAACAGTCTAGACCTCTACACTGAAAAAATACATAGCACAAGGCCAACAAAATATTAAGTATAAACCTTTCACCATTGGAGTGGTGGTAACTGACATCCAGCAGAAGATGAAGAAGTAAAAAAAAAACAATTAATAGAAAAGCTTAATAAAAACAAACTTGTTCGTTGTGAAAGTTTCGACTGTCGAAAAGTGACAATGAATCAAATTGTTTGGCGAATGGATACATGAGAGTTGTATATCTAGTGACTTTTCCTAGCTGTCACCACCCTTCCCATGGCGAACGGAGTATACATTGTCTGTATCTACAATAAATTACAACGAAATATATTTAATAGCTAAGTTTATCTGATTACCAAACCCTTCCTTCACCTCTGACAAGACATCCTGTGAATGTGGGGAAAGCCAGGCCTCCACCGTGGTTCGGATTCCACGTTAAACTGTAGGTCCTCCATTTCATCTCACAATCACCCTACCATTACACATTAGCGTAAGTGCGTATAACCCGAACGGGTAGTAAGACGCAGTGCTAATAATAATAATAATAATATCTAAGTAATGATACAGAAGAAAAACAAAAAAAACAATAAGTAGCTAATCCATAGTAATAATTATTTAGTGAAGAGTTCACAGTAATAATAATAATAATAATAATAATAATAATAATGATCATGATGATGAAATATTGCGGGTATCCTCACACATAGTTTTACCTCATATCGTATGGACCCAAAATGCATCTAACACACATCATTGGTCTCATGGAGTGGATATAAGACCGATTTTCTGGTGTCGGGGAGGTGGGAGCACGAATCCCAGCCGTGTATACTTAGGGTGGTTTTTCCTAAATCTTATTCATTCCACCCTCCGTTCCAACAAATTCGGGAACCTTTCCTCTAAACTCTACCATAATCCTCCTTACTTTATCAGGATAATTAAAATACGTATTGTTTGGACGGTTAGCAAGGCGTGATGGAAATATTAACAGCGAATTAAAAAGTTACAAACTTCGGTAACCGCATGGTCTAAGGCACTACTTTCTCAATAGATTAGAACGCCGAAGACGGGAAGATCAGGGTTCTATCTTGGTCGGGTGTAGTGATGGTTATTTTTACTGAAGGATTTTCCACTCTCTTTCCATGCAAATGAGAGTACACGTACACTAAATTTAACCCTACAAATCCATATTACATTAGGGTAATTAGTACATAGGCGTATAAACATGATCATATAATAAGACGTGGTGTTAAAAAGAATTAATAATATCACTGTTCATATTTCTGTTTGGAAGATTAACGGTGTTTTGGCCAACTCGACCCAACTCTACTCGTGTAAGACGGACCCACTATCACTAACGACTTACTAAAAAAATATTTACATATGAAAGATACAGAGGGACACATTATCTAAGACAGTGACTTTTACATCTCAAACCCCATAAGTACCTCAACCAATACTTTAAAAAATATTCGATTCAAATATGACAGAGACCTCTTTTATACATAATATAAAGTGCGTTAGAAAGTTCTCATGATTGTCTAACAGATGGCAGCACTAACTAAATTTGAGTTCAAATTGGACTTTACCTCCTGTACCCTTCAAATGGTTGTAACATTCTGTTACTATTATTATTACTATTATTATCATCACCGTGTCTTACTACCCGTTCGGGCTATAAGCCTGTATATTAATTACGCTAATGTGTTGAGGACGAATAAGGTTGAACAGATAAGGAGTGTACCCGAATTTGAGTTGGGGGGAGTTTTGATAGCTAT
>CABFVX010001733.1:60237-84317 GCA_902151425.1 Timema shepardi
GGGGGGGGGGGGGGGGGTCGTCATGAAATGTCAAGATTCATCAAAATCTTAAGTTCGATTTTTTTTTACGATCACCATATTTTCTCTACCTGTAAGAGATAGTGAGAGAGTAAAAAAGCAGGGTGTGAAGGGGCTCAGAACGTTAGGATATAGTAGTACTCAATAAGAGTAATAAAATCTACATATACAGTCAAGTTTATCTTTAGTAATAGATAAAATTAGAATGGATTTTGAATGTAATTTTGGGTTTAAATTGAACAAATATCCCAACAATAAGTGTTTATTTACCTTTTATCCTTTCATTTATACACAAATTTCACATCTTCTAATAATAATGTTGCATGCTCTTTGAAAAATCCGAGTCTTCAATTGAATCGTCCGACAACTGTTTTCAACTCTCGCTTGTATGACTACTTACGGTCAGACTTGCTAACCGGTCGCGGTGATGTGTTTCATAGATTCTTACGAGGGCGGCCATACTTGACGACAGACGGCGACAGATTTGTAAACGCTTTCGTGAGCGTTTTCAGGTCGCGGCGACAAAAACTCTCGCGGTTAATTATTTTCTTCTAGAGGCTGCCACACTAGCGTTTCATGTCGCCGCCTGCCGTGAGGAAACTGTGTGTGTTCCAGTCTGGAGTTGGCCACTCGCAGGTCAACACCTCACAGCGTAAAAAACTCTTTCTTCCACTGGAATAATTGTGTTAGTGATTCTCTTCCTTTGTTTCTCAGTTCCCTCTCTGACGTTCAGTATGTCCAGCGTAGCTCTTTACCTGAATGACAGTTGAAAAATCATCTGTTTAGGTTTGTGCACCTAGACACCCTTTTCTAATCGCACTAAACAAACCACGTGCACCTAGACATCCTTTTCTAATCGCACTAAACAAACCACGTGCACCTAGACAGCCTTTTCTAATCGCACTAAACAAACCATGTGCACCTAGACAGCCTTTTATAACCACACAAAACAAACCATGTGCACCTAGACATCCTTTTATAACCTCACGAAACAAACCACGTGCACCTAGACACCCTTTTCTAACCTCACGAAATAAACCACGTGCACCTAGACATCCTTTTATAACCTCACGAAACAAACCACGTGCACCTAGACACCCTTTTCTAACCTCACGAAACAAACCACGTGCACCTAGACACCCTTTTCTAACCTCACGAAACAAACCACGTGCACCTAGACATCCTTTTCTCTCTGCCTGTGCACCTTGGCAGCACCCATCTCTAGTAACTTTTTTTAGCTGTCATCCAAGTAAACTCGGGTGCTGAATGTACTTTATGGGTCGAGTTCATCAAATGAAGCTACCTACATTCATTCTAAAATATCTCTCCATTGTTTCTGAGTTCATGAAGTAAAGTATGAATTTGTCCATAAGTTTGCCCATACATATTAATGGGATCGACATCGTATATTCTAAATTTACGTTTCTTCTTCTGATACCTAGACATTGTTATCGCTATCAACACATAATCACACCCAGGTGCCAGGATTCATCCTGGTCTCATAAAACATGACGTCTGGTCACTCAAGCGTGACCGGGAGCAATCATTCACCAAGACCCGGCAGCGGTTACTCGGTCGCAAGCTATTCCGTACCCTTGTTAGAGCTTAATTTACAAAACCCTTAGGTTGCGGTCACTTTGGATGCAAGCTTGCGCAAGTAGACTGTATGCGCGAGCGTGTGCAAGCTTGCACGAAGAAACAAAATTCGAATAAACCCATCTAAACCCATGGTGGCGTGCCCGAGCTGGTCACACTGAGTGCGAACTGAATGCACAAGCTTGTACAAACTTGTGCACGTGCAACTGCAGATCAAATAAATTTGTTTCTTCGTGCACGCTTGCTGTATTGACGTGAGAGTTATTTTATTTCCATTGTGTTTACAAGAGGTGATAGTTTTGTCCTTGTGTGTTTGTGTTTACGATGGAAATGGATATGCTAATAGCATGCGTTGAAGCAAGAAGTACCATCTGGGATGCCTCTTCTAAGAACCATAGCAACAGAGACATTATAAAGAAACTGTGGGCGGAGATAGGAACCATATTGAATATTCCAAGTAAGTAATGATAGATTTGAAATATGGTGAAAAATCCTTATTTCAACCCAATTATTATTGTTTTAACTATCACAAAAATCACAAAATAATATAATTACCTACTGAATAGTTATGCTTCATTATTAGTAGCTAGCCTATGAAAGTTTGAACAATGTTTGGGTTATTTGGAATTGAAGTAGTGTTTAAAAGCATCTCCGATTTTAATTGCCTTTTCAGTAGCTCTATTGTATCTACGCAAGTCATCATTTGGCCGGTAGTCTCGAAGGAGCTGTTTGGTTTTGTGCAACATAACTATCCACTTCTGCACTGCCTTCTCTATCAATAACAATGTTATGCAACAAACACACACATTTCAGAATCACGTCTACATTAGCCAGCATACACTGAATTTCAGTTTTTAGAACTCGCTATATTCTCCATCATCACCTCTATTCTTAAAATAATCGTTAACCCATTCCTCCCTAAATGGCTCTTCATCCATCATTAAAAATTTCAACACACCATTTTCCAACACAAATTCTTCTTCGTCCGATGACTCCATCTTGACAGCTCGCTGGAGTGATAACTTGGACCTAGTTGCAACCAATGTGACCACTTTGTACATGTGCAAGCTGCTTGCGCACACTTGTGCAACCTAATACTTGCGCAAGCGTGCATCCAAAGTGACCACAGCCTTTTTAATGTGCAAGCCTACTATAAGATGCTTTGAATCCTTTGAAACATCCTGTATACAACCGAGCAAGGGTGAGTGGGAAATAGGGATGAGGAAAGGGGGCTTGATTTAAAAGAGGAGGGGGGTGGGCAGGGAGTAGGGTTACGATCCATCCCCGTAATTTCGTGGGATCGTTGTGGCCCCGTATTGCGTGTTGTTATCCCCCTTGACCAGATGAAAAAAAAAAAGGATTTTCTCAACAGTCCAAAGTGTATAGTTATATTTGTTCTTTAGTTTTACTGTTTTGGGGAATACCTTCTTAGCTATTTGTTTTACAAACAAGCTACCTTTTGTCTACCGTAGTTCTGCGCGCGGGACTCTAAAATGGAAAAATAATATATTTTAGTTTTTTTATGACAAATAGTTTTCTTAGCGCGTGGAATGATCGATTTATAACGCCTTCCCTCAGTGGAGTAGTTAGCTAAGGCACTGGTTTCGTTTTGAGCTAGACTGCCAGGGACGGGGAGATCGAGGTTAGAATTTCACTAGGGTGAACTGGGACGTTTACTAAATGGTTTTTCACTCTCCCTTCACGCAAATGCGGGCTCACTTCCTCTATATTTAACCTTCCCAATTCCTAACCCATTGGCGTAATTAGCACAGCGTATAACCCGAACGGGTTATTATTTTTATTATTATTAATTTATAATGACCCAAATTTGAGTGGTATAGGTGGGAAAGTGAAATAAACATCACATTTGTCATATTTGTTTGTCAGTGAGGAGGAGATTGGGGCTCAGAAAACATTCGGGTACCTGAGAGTGGTTTTCTCTGACAGCTTACCACTCTTCGTTCCATGCAGATGCGGATACATCACCTCTAAATTATGCTTTTTTTCATGCCTAAAAAAACTACTGTTGTTGATATGGATAGCCCGAACGTAGAGAAAATAATTAAAAAAACAAAGGGATATTTAGATGAATGTCTAATGGTCAAGGATAAAGGAGTTAATTTGAAGAAAAGCACCCACATTAGTGAGGATAGAGTATGTAAAGGCCTCTAACCCCACCTCAACCCCTATCTACAGCAATCCGGTATGTTGCGAGACTGATAACTAAGATATTTAGACTATAGTGTAGCTCTAGTATAAAATAAATACAGAAAGATATTTTCACGGTCAAATTGATAATATTCTACTATATTATTAGTACTAGTAGCTATGTGGATATTTGACATCACTCCATGTAATTATCGTTTATACAGTCTTACTAGTAGTTCTGTGAACAGTAGACCTCACTCCCTCCATGTTATTATCGTTATTACAGTCTTACTAGTAGTTCTGTGAACAGTAGACCTCCCTCCATGTTATTATCGTTACTACAGTCTTACTAGTAGCTCTGTGAACAGTAGACATCCCTCAATGTTATTATCGTTTCTATAGTCTTACTAGTAGTTCTGTGAACAGAAGACCTCGCTCCCTCCATGTAATTATCGTTTCTATATTCTTACTAGTAGTTCTGTGAACAGTAGACCTCGTTGTAACCATATTCTCAACGGTCCAAGCACCCTTGGGCAAAAGGGTTCATATAGTTTGTGAAACTCTTCAAATCCTCTTGAGCCCAGACTGTTCCACTTTCTAGCACGGTCTATCAAACCAGATGCCACGCCCCTTCACCCTTCAAAACCAAGTAAACCAATCTCACCCTGAACTGAATATTTCAGCAGTTCTGCCCTCAAGTTAACACCAGGTGTGATACGAGCTGTTGGATGAGAAATTATCAGTAAATAAACTATTTCAGGCAGGTTTTCAAGATATTATATTACAATACACATTGAGTATTCAATTTTTCTGAATATAAATTCAGCCATGTTGGCCTACTATTTTATGAGATTGATAATTTTTGCGTGATCTCTTTTAATGTGTAAACTAACATTACTATGTTTTTTCGAATCTTGACTGTGTGTACTGATGCTAATTTTTTCTAATGATTTTCCCCCTTTACCTTCATGAGGATAATATTCCTCCAAATTATACCTTCCTCGACCTTAATTTTCTCCTTATCTTAATGTTCTCCTTATGTCGACAACGTAAAGGTTGGTTTGATGTGATTTCTTTCCATATGGTGCTGGGTATGCACTCAGCTTTTAAGCTGGTTAGTCCCACCTACACCATCTGGTATAAATCCCATGTACGAGGGGGGTGTTAAGAAATTACGGTGGTTCTCCGTTACCTTCCACACTGAATTTCTATGAGCGAGCAATTTTTTTGGTTGCTAAATCTCATTAGACCTTTATTTTTATTTAAATAACTTTGAACATATAATATGTACATTACTATCACTTTATTTGTGATAAACTCAAATTTACGAATATTTTTGGTAAAAAAAATACCACATGTGTTAAAATGGCGACTTCGTATCACAGCTTGCAGTTTCGATATTTGTCTTCCCCGCTTCGGTGGTCTTATACAGTCTAAAGGTGTCGCTCCCAATAGACTGGATGTCCAATGACGGGAAGGTCTTGTTTCGATCCCAGTCGGGTGTAATGAGGGTGGTTTTCCCCTAAATTGTTTCCTAATATCTTTCCTCGCAAATGTGGGTACACTTTCTCTAAATTCAACCTTACTCTTCCCTAACTCATTAATGTAATTTTTACATGGGTGTCTATCCCGAATGGGTAGTAAGATGTGGTGTTAATAGTAGTAATAATAATAACAATAAGGAAAAATAACTAAAGAGTAGTAAAGTATTAGTATTTAAAAATCAATAACAATAAGCAATTAGTAAATCAGATTAATGTAAATCTTAATATTAGAGGCAGAGCCTCTAAATCAGTGGTAAGGGAGTTACTTAAATAACTCTCCGAGCTTAGCTTTTTATTTATAATAAAAGTTGAATTCGACCAATCTAGAACTGGCGCTACGGACACAACGACCCAAAGGGCTCCCCTTATAAGAGCTATTGAGAAAAAATAACTTTGGATTACAAGAAGTCTGAGAAGGGATCAAAGACGAATAATAATAATTATTATTAGTAGTAACGATTTTAAAGTATGAAAGTCAATTTAATGGTTCTTTTTCTCCTTTCAAGCCATATGTAAGCTTAGCATTGCCATAAAAAAAACCAACGTATGTAACAGTTTAAAACAATAATAAGTCTATGACCCCTTCTGTGGCCGCATGATCTATGGCGTCACCAACGTGTTAGAATAGACTACAAATGACAGGGAGATCGGGGTTTAAATGCCGGTCGGGTTTACTGAGGATTGTTTTTCTAAAATGGTTTTCCACTTTCCTTTCACGCAAATTCGGGTACACTTCCTCTGAATTCAACCTTCCTTATCCCTAACTCATTAACGTAATTAGTATATATGCGTATAGCCTGAACAAGTAGTCAAAAGCTTTGTTTAAAAAACACATTAAGTTTATGTTTATATAATTATACACTAAGCCAAGTTTTCTATAATTTAGGAATATGCCGTGAGTTTGTAAGACTAAGATAAAAAGTGGTGGAATTTTGTTATTGTTGGCTGCTCTACATTTAATTGTTAGCTAAAAGTGGTGGAATTTTGTCATTGTTGGATACTCTACATTTAATTGTTAAATAAAAAGTGGTGTACTTTTGTCTGTGTTGGCTACTATACATTTAATTGTTAGATAAAAAGTGGTGGAATTTTGTCATTGTTGGCTACTCTACATTTAATTATTAGATAAAAGTGGTGGAATTTTGCCATTGTTTCCTACTCTATGTTTAATTGTTAGATAAAAAGTGGTTTAATTTTGTCATTGTTGGTTACTCTAAATTTAATTGTTAGATAAAAAATTGTGTTATTTTATCTTTGTTGGATACTTTACATTTAATTGTTGGATAAAAAGTGGTGTAATTTTGTCATTGTTGGGTACTATACATTTAATTGTTAGATGAAAAGTGGCGGAATTTTGTCATTGTTGGCTACTCTACATTTAATTGTTATATAAAAAGTGGTGGGATTTTGTCATTGTTGGTTACCCTACATTTAATTGCTGAATAAATGTGGTATAATGTTGTAATTGTTGCTCTACATTTAATTGTTAGCTAAAAAGGGGTGGTATTTTGTCATTTTTGAATACTCTACATTTAATTGTTAGATAAAAAGTGGTGGAATTTGGTCATGTTGGTTATTTGTTAGATCTACTCAAAAGCTCCTTCGATGATGCTCAGAGTAAAGATACCCTTCTTCTACCGTGAGAGGTATCAAGCTTACCTTGCATTATTCCACTATGATGTATCTTATAAGATAGAGTCATAGTATAATCCGTCAAAGTAAACGGAGTGTACAGCAACAGAGTTTTGAAAAAAGTTAATAGGTTGACAGAGATTATACTTATTAGGAACTTTGAGGGTGTGATATCTGTCAATCAGGGAGAGTTTGGATCAAAGAGAGGCCATTAGCTTTAAACATATTATAAACTCTTAAGCTCGCCATTACCTTGAGCCAATCTTAAAATTTTCTTCAGAAGTTCACTGAGTGCATCGTTTATCAGATAGTTGATATTGGAGACGAGTAAATTGGGAAAGAGACTGAAATAGTACTATCCGATATGGTAAAACTTCAAATAAAAATCGATAAGAACAATTTATTTATTCGTTATAATTTATCATAGCAAGATAGAAATGTAGTTGAGAAAAGTTTCTACTCATAAGATTAGGATGTATCTTCCCCCTAACTCAGGAATGTGAGTCTTAGATTTATGTCTGTCAAATCTGTCTTTTCGTCTCTATGTCTGCACCCGAATCGAAACAGTTTGATGGCTTTCGTTCAAAGTTGTTATTTAGATGTTTTATGCTTATACCTCGAGGGGAAGGGATTTTAACTTTAGTTTTAAAATTAAGAATAGTTTAGTGGAAACTGATTTTCGAAAATTCAAATTTCGTCGAAAATTGCTTTAATAATATTTTGATTGAAAAATATAGTTGGGGAGATTTTTACATGATAAATAGCACTACATTAGTGATGTGAAAAATGTATCGATATTTTACTAATATCGATATTTTCTTTTCGATACTAGTAATTTTTTACTTGATACTTTTTTCCAATACTTTTACTGATTGTTAATTTCACTCATGTTGGGATTAAATGTTTACTAGGGTGGATTGTGGAGGAATAGGTGGAACAAATGACGGTGCGATTGGCGACCAGACTACTACCCACCCCTTCCTTTATAAATGAGCACGGTCGTCAAAAAACAAACAAAAAAAGCTTTTGTAGACCTCAATGAACCCAGTCACCTCAAGGGTGTCCCAAGAAGACGTAGCATAAAAGGGCGGCCATTTTTCTATTGTTTGTCTATAGTTAATAATCTATCTTGATAGAGTATACAAACGAAAAGTGTAGTTAATAAATGGCACCTCCCAGAAGTGAATTATGGAAGTTTTTTTAAGAAGTTGTATAGCGAAAAAGCATCTTGTAAAATATGTTTTAAAGCATTAAAAACCATTACAATTTTCAGAGTTTAACTAAATAAGGAAATACAATTATGATGTAAAAATTGAAATTATTATTACTAAATAAAAATCCTTTTATAAGATTAAAATTTCGATACCATTACTTACAGTTATCAATACTTTTGTTTTGATACGTGTACGGTATCGATAGGCTTCTTCCGATACGTTTAATTAGTACATTATTTATATTTTTCTTTTGATACAACATCCCTACACTAAATACACTTGTTTTGGGAGAAAACTCATTTAAAGTTGGATAGAAGGGGGCGTGAGAACAGGCCTGTATTTTTGCAGTTTTTATGGCAAAACATGTATTTGTCCAGAATAAATAAAATATCGCCCCAGTACAAATATAGAGTTTAATTTTATTTACACGGTGATATCGACAGTTGTTTAATATTATGTAATTATCCTAGTGGTATTATCTAACAAACTTTTTAAATGGAGAGAAAAATTTATCATTAAATTCCAAAACACCATTGACAAATTTTCAAGAAATTTTGAGATTACCATATGAAGAAAATTAAATTATGTTTTTGTACTAGAGCAATATTTTATTCTTTTTGGCAAAAAAAGAAGAGTTTTAGCATAAAAACTGCAAAAAACTGTCCTTTCCTCTCTTTCCCTTCCCTCCCACCAAGAGAGTCCATCATAGCAGGCCCATTTAACTCCCGGCTCGCATCTGCATTTTTGTGTTCGCGCGAGATATGATAGTAAAATGGAAAAGAAAACATCTACGATATGCTAGAAATGTGTGCAATGCATTAGTATTTGAATGATTACTCTAAATTTTCTGCGTTGACGATGATGGACAAGGTGACAAAAGTTTATTGTTAATAACTACAGTACGTCCCTATTAAAACAAAATAAAGATTTGTTCACAGTGATTATATATGAAGCCATTAAAATGGTCAGAAAATGACCTTTTCAATGCAATTTTTATCCAAATATCATCATTTAATATTTCAACAATGTTCAGTATTAGAAGCTTCTATTAACTCTTTATCTCCATTAATAATTATTCAGAAATGAACCACGTGCAATAGTGTTCGTGTACATTTATAATTTCTAGCAGAATTTATTGGCATGTGATGCGCGCTTATAAGGGTATTACACTGTTAACCAATTTTTGAAAATGTTGCTCCAAATTATACTTGACTATGAGGAAGTATTCAAGATTGTGTCAGATCATTTATTTATTGTTACATTTTACAGCTAGCTGGTTTTACCCCGCTTCTTACTACCCGTCCGTTTTGCCTCATAGCTACAATAATTTGGTAGGGGATGAGGAAGTTTAAGGGTAATGTACCCAAATATTCCGTGAGGAAGGGGGGGAAACCGTTAAGGTAAAAAAAAACACCTTCAATACACGTGTCTGGGACTTAAACCCCTGACCTCGTCAGCTGCAAACCAGATAAGATAAGGTTGGTGTCTTTGACCATCATTAACGGCTTAATTTAAAGGATAAGGAAGATATTATAAGGATATGCACCTGCATTAATGTTTGAAAGGGCTTTAAAAAGTGGTTGTGGAGAGAGGAAAATATTCCAAGGAGGTACACCAGCGTTAGTGTTTGAAAGGGTGGAAATTGGGATAGTGGATGAGGAAAGTATTTTAAGAAAATAATGGTGACCTGGTGGTCTAGGGGTAAGGTGTCAGACTTCTGTGCTGGCGGCCAGGGTTCAATCCTCGGTCCCGGCACAGATTTATCTGATTACCAAACCCTTCCTTCACCTCTGACAAGACATCTTGTGAATGTGGGGAATGCCAGGCCTCCACCGTGGTTCGGATTCCACGTTAAACTGTAGGTCCTCCATTTCATCTCACAATCACCCTACCATTACACATGAGCGTAAGTGCGTATAACCCGAACGGGTAGTAGGACGCGGTGCTAATAATAATAATAATAATAATTTTAAGAAAATACACCCTCGTTAGTGTTTAAAAGGAGTGGTGAAAGTGCATGGGATGAGGAAGGTATTACAATGAAATTCAGCCACGTTTCTGTTTGAAGGGGGTGTAAAATTATGCTCAGTGCACGCGGATGAGATTTAAATAATATTAATAATATTTAGCACCACGTCTTACTACTCGTTCGGGTTATACGCTTTAAGTACTAATTACTCTAATGGATTAGGAATTGGGATGGTTGAATTAGAGGAAGTGAACCCGCAATTGCGTGGAGGGAGAGTGGAAAACCATTTAGGAAAAACCGCCCCCAGTTCACCCGACCAGAGATTTGAACCTCGATCTCCCCGTCCTCAGCAGTCGAGCTTCAACACTACAAGCTCGTTAGCCAACTACGCCACCGAGGCGGGTATGAGATTTAAACCTCGACCTCTTGGTCACCACACGCAGTATATTACGAGCATGACGCCTTAGCGTACGTGTCCACCGGTTTAGAGAGCTTACTTTTAAGATGATACACAATATTTAATCTCTGTTTGTTTCTCTCTTTTCTCCTCTATGATCTTCATGGTTTTATTTTTAGCTTGAGAAAATATAATATCTAAGAGAGTAATATACTTTTTTTTCATTTATATTACAGATAAACTCAGCACAAAGCAATTAAAGGCTTATTCTTAGGAAAACAAAAAAAAAAGAAAAAGGAAAAAAAATAAGAGGACAAGTAAGCGTATTTTCTCGAGATTGAGCTGTATTTACCGAGGGGTCGAGTGGAAAATCACCCCCTCAGTGCTTCAGGCGAGGATCAAACCCTAATCTTATCACCAAGGTCGATCAAGAACGAGCTGGTAAGAATATCTGTTATGTTATATTAAACACAAAACATGTACGAAGTAAAAACACGGCAGGTAGAACGGTATATTACAGTTACTAAAAATACATACTTTCATATATTTATAGAATGTGAGGAATGCCAGGCCTCCACCGTGGTTCGGATTCCACGTTAAACTGTAGGTCCTTCATTTCATCTCACAATCACCCTAACCAGCACACATTAGCGTAAGTGCGTATAACCCGAACGGGTAGTAAGACGCGGTGCTAATAATAATAATAATAATAATATATTTATACGTCAATTAATGTGATCTTCAGGTGTTTATTTTTTATATATTATTGATATATATCGAATAATACTAGTAGTATAATAAAATGTTATCAATATAAAAAAAAAATATGTTTTTCTAATAGTCCCTTCTTACCAATTTAAATATAACAGAAAGTAGCGCCAGATGGATAAAGACATGGCTGAACGTGTGACGTCACTCAGCACATAAGCCAGCGCGTTACATGCAAAAAGATATTTGGGAGACAAACTAAGCTGTTAAAATTCAGGTCATATTTGGGAACTTTAAATAATCAATAAACCTTTAAAATCCACACCAATTTAAAATTAACGTCATTCCTCTACTAATTAAAAAACACTAATTGGCTCTCTTCATATTAAGATATTGTAAGGTCCCGATCCTCACTTCTGACAAAACGGTTTTATCTGTGTGCCCGGTAGCCAACACTACTACAGCACTACCGGGGTACCGTAGGGACTTAGATGGTTAGGATGTACTCCAGGCGATAGGGGTTGGGATGGATGGTTCGTAGGGAATGAGAATGGCGAGTTAGTCCAATAAGATATATTTATTAATCTGGTCAGAAGCTAAACTACTACAAGAGTCACCGGTTAGATCTCCCGTGACGAGGGAGCAGGCACGATAACGGTCTCGCAACCTTTCGGTAGACCCGCGATCGACCCTCCGGCGGGGTGAACCACCAGATCACATTTTATATCGTCGTTTCGTCAGACGTGCTAGATACCGCCACACATGTACTCAGCATGGTTTCCAACATTCAGCAACCGTGTGTTATTCTCACACACAAAACTTGCTGATCTCGAGTTTCACCAGCCAGGAAGGTCCATCGGTCACTCGTCAACAGGATGCAAGCTATATGAGATATATGCTACTCTCAACAGTATGGTAACCCAATACTATTGACTTCCAAGGAAATGTACAAGCGTGGGTTAATCTCCTTCCAGAATAAGCCTTAAATCAATTATGCTCTTACAATATAACTGCTGTGTACTGGGTGGCCTACAGTAGCCCCGTGGCTTCTTTGGTGCTGACTGACAGCTCACAGCTCACTTCTGACACTCAACATTTAGATATACACCTAAATTTTGACCGTCAGAAGTGACAGCTGCTAAACACATGTTTTTGCAGACTCTATGGCTTGGCGTAGGAATACACGATTTGGTCTGATAACTTTTCAAAGCGGTCAGCTGTCAGCTGTGAGCTGTCAGTCAGCACCAAAGAAGTCATGGGGTTATTGTAAGTAGTCGTATTTCTCCAAGTGGTGCTATCTTTCTATTCTCTTTACTTCCTACCTTGTGTGTTTTAAATAGAGAGAACTAATGCTTGCACAATTAAATTGTATATGAAGAGCGAATCTTGGGAGATCTAAATGATCTATAGTTAACGGATATAGTCGCATCAAGTATCGTATTTGTAAATAAAATAATTACATCTTGACGAGAAGATCGAACCCGGGACCCTTGGCTTAGTGCATCAGTGATGAACGTGTGGAAGTCATCGGCTACTATACGCGTATTAACTTAATTATACGTTATTGTGTTTGGGATGAGAGAGGTTGAATTGAGAAGAAGATGACCTAAATTCGTGTGGATGTAGAATAAAAAACTATTTCGGAAAAAACTGTCCTCAGAACACCTGACTGGGACTCGAGCTCTGATCTCCCGGTCATCTACAGTGTAGTCCATTGTGAGAGTGATGCGTTAGACCATGCGGCCACCGAAGTGGACTTGGTGTTAAACGTGACATATTTTAACCCGCTTCAGTCTACGCGTGATCTGAGATATCCCTCTGGTAACTGACTGGATTGCTGGTGGCGGGAAGTTCAGGGTTAGAATCCTGGTTGGGTGTACTGAGGGAAATTGTTTATAAGGGGTTCCTCACGATTCCTGCACGCAAATGCTGGTAGATTCCTTCTAAATTATACCACAATAGCGTAATAAAGATACAGGGAGTAAAGTAACATGTAACAGCGGCAGACAGGAGACACAAAAACAATTAAACAGGTTAATATAAACATATTCCCTATTTGACCTTGAATTCAAGAGCCTCGGTGGCGTAGTTGGCTAACGCGCCTGTCTCGTGTTGAGCTAGACTGCCGAGGATGGAGAGATCGAGTTTCGAATCTTGGTCAGGTGAACTGAGGGTGATTTTTTTCTAAATGGTTTTCCACTCTCTCCACACAAATGTGGGTTCACTTCCTCTAAATTCATTCTTTCTTATTCCTAAGAGATTAGCGTAAATAGTACTTAAGTGGATAGTCTTAATGGGTAGTAAGAGATGGTACTATTATTATTATTATTATTTTAAAAACAGCCAAGTGATTCCATCAAACTGCTAGTATAGTAAACTCGATGTATCGCGAACTTTTGACTAATAAGGTTTGTTTTGTGAGTTATTCCAAACACCTGGTATTTATGAAAGAGCGTGGAACTCTATGACACGATGACTACAGGTTTGAAATCAGGTTGAAGGTGGCCATTTTGACGATTTCCTAAAATGTTAGGCAGCTCCACATTACTGGAGAACCAATGTGGCTATAGCTTGTAAACAAGGTCAAATGGGACACATGTTTATATGAACTTTTCTTTGTATTTTCCCTCCTGTCCACCGATAAAGTAGGTCCCATATGTTACGGTACACCCTGTATCAGCGTATGGCCCGAACGGGTCATGAGACGTGGTCGGGTTTTTTTTTATGTTTAAAGTTAAAATGTTCCGACCATGGTTTGTTTTATTCTATCAGTCAGGCAAAGCCAGCGCCATTGGACCAAATCTCCCGCAAGTCCGAGATCACCCTCTCACACACATACACACACATATATTCCCATCTTGGTTTCGTTTTGTACTGGAGGGGAGTAAAAGTTCGAGAACTTCTCGGAAAGTCTTGACAGACACAGTCCTAGTAAATGGAAACTCCTCTCAGATCTAGCTAGACACAAACTCCTAACCATAAATTGTGGAACACGTTCGTCCGAGTTAAATTTCATTCGTAGATAGGATTCGCTATTATCCGTGTTGCCCCGTTTTACTGCCCTCTCGAGATATTTGCAACTTGACATTAATGGGGTGGGTAAGAATGTTTAATTTAGAATAAGTGTGCCTGCATTTACGTGGAGAATAAATTGGGAAAATATAAAAAAGTCACCTCAGTACACCTAGCCGTGTTTCAAACCCTTCCCGTCATCCATCACCGATTAAAAAAAACACGAAACTTATGACTTTGGTCACGTGTTTGCCGGTGTGAGAACTAATAATATTGATCATTATATATATATATATACCACGTCTTACTACCCAGTAATTTTTTACGCATGTGTATTCATTACGCTAATAGGTTACGGATGAGAAAGCATTTGCGGGGAGGGAGAGGGGAAAATTATCTAGGAGGAAACACCCTTAGTTCTACTGACCTGGAGTCGAACCCCATTTTTTGTCTTTGGCAGTCCAGTATATTGTCAACATGACGCCCTATACCACGTGGCTAGAGTTTTAATTATATTTTAATAAAATCGGCATTATTTGAAAATGAACACGGAGTGTTTTTAAATAATACCCTATATGTTAAGAGTGTAAAGTAGATTTTTTGTTTGTTTTCTGTGTAGAGGCACTATGTTTATTTAAAGGTAGCCCATTAATTTTTAAACCACGTCTTATTACCCCCCGCGGGAAAATTCTAGTTAAGAGCGTGCATCACATTTGTATCAACTCTGTGCCAGCTTGAAATCGTAAATTTACTCCAACACTATTGCCTGGATCATTTCTGATTAAAAATTATTGGAGATTAAGAGTTATTAAAAGTTGCTAATACTGAACATTATTGAAATTAAAATGAAATTGGATAAAACCTGCATTGAAAATGCCGTTTTTTGACCATTTTAGAAGGGCTTCACAGATAAGCACTGTCCACAAATCTTCATTCTGACTTAATAGGGACATAGTGTAGTTATTAACAGGAAACTATGTCGCTTTGTCCCCCATCGTCACCGCGGAAAATTTCTAGTAATCATTCAAATACGAATGCACTGCACACATTTCTGGCATATCTTGGTCTTTTCTTTTCCCTTTTGCTTCCACACCTCGTGCGAGCCGGGAGCTGTCAGTCCTGATATGATGAATGCTCTTAATTATATATTCAATAGTAGGCCTACATTGTATACATAGAGAATAACAGTTGTTTACGGGGTTTAAAATATCACTCTATCAATATATATCAATTTAAAAAATATAATATATAATTCCTAGAGTTTTAAATTAAAATCGTTTGAGATGAGCTATTCAAAGAAAACCCTTTCCGGTGGCCAGCGTATTGAAATGGGTGACTAGGATAAAAAATTAAATACATTCGACGTTCCGCCTAGGCTCAAATAATATCCATGACAAATTTGGTTAAAATTGGTATAGGCGTTTGATATTTATCGTATAGCAAATATCACGGCAAACAGATGGACAGACAGGTAAATTACCTGGTGGTTAAGTTAAAATATAACTTTTCTACACTCACTTTAATAGCTACTTTCATTAATCATAAGTCAACACATGTTATATGCAGTGTTAATTTTATATGATGTATAATAAATTAACACTGCATTATACATTATCAATTCCATTAAATTTCTAAGGTTGAACTAATTAAATGTGTCAATATTAAATTTATAGTATGTTCTAAACCTACCTACCTTCTTACCTCGATTCCACTACCTATACATTTATCTCACGATGCCATTTGTCTTTAAAATGGCTTACGGAGCTCCTTACATTTTGTGACAATACAACTTGCATTACACAACTGTATTGCATCAAGTATAACATCCATATCTTGGAGTTATTGTTTGAAATTGATTATTACGGAGCGCCTTACATCTTGTGACAATACAGCCCACACCACACAACTGTATTGAACAAGATATTTAATCCATATCCCGGAGTCGTTGTTTTAAATTGATTATTACGGAGCGCCTTACATTTTGTGACAATACAGCCCACACTACAAAACTGTATTGAATCAAGTATAACATCCATATCTTGGAGTCGTTATTTTAAACGAATTATTACATAGCTCCTTGCATTTCGTGACAATACAGCCCGCCCTACACACCTGTACTGAGTCAAGTATTACGTTTACACCCCAGCGTGAATGTTTTAAACAGGGAGTCGAAACAGAACCGTATTCAGAACCAATAACCTAAATTAGCACTTATTTTTAAGGAACCAGAACAGGAATCTAAAATTAATTTCCTATGAATCGGAACCAGAATTGGAATCAATAAATATTTAAATTCATGAAAGTTTTCTTCCATTCTTAAATTATTTTTTTAAATTCCATTTTATGCCCTTCTTTATTTTACTTAATCTTATTTTGAAATACCCTAATTTTTTGTCAAAGTCAGTTGCATTCATTTTTAAATATATATTAGAGATGGGTCGAATAAGAATTTTGAATCCAAATCTACATTTTATTTTCGAATCTCGAATCCGAATCCTAACAAATTGTTAGAAATTTTAATGATTTACAAATAGACCTACATTACACTAAATTGGCCTAAGCTGTAAATTAAAATTTATTTCTATCGTGCTTTCAACTTTGATTAAACCTAACCCCCCTCTCAAAATACAAGTTAAAATCCAGCCAAATTAAACAATCTAGACTCATATTAGTGTTTAAAAATAAAACCAATCATAATTTGAGTGTCTTGTAGTTATTTTTAAAAGTGTTTTAAGAATGAGTTAAGTTTCTAAAAAACATGGGGAATAAACGGATTAAGCCTAGTTATCCTTTGATCAACTTTAATCATCATTGGAGGATTATAATTTATTTTAATAAGAAAGCAAAAATAAAAATGCAAACATATGTTTTTAATAAAGACTAAAATAACATGCTTAACAATGAATTAAACATTCAATCATGCCTAGTTATGTTTTATTATTATTTTATTATATATCTATTATCTATCTTCATGTGGAAACCAAGAAATATATTCGATTCTTGCGATATATTGATTTTTTAAAATACATTCTATTTAAAACACGAACATATTTTCGACTCTTGAAATATATGCATTCCCATTTTATTAGGCAGGATTGTATTTGAATAATTTTACAATTACTTCAATAGCATATTTAAAAAAATAATAAGCTCTTAGTTAAAATCAATTTAGAAACAAATTATTAATTAGCAAGTCGTTATTTGATTCTTAAAACTCGAGAGCGCTTACTAAGTGATCAGATTACCTGAATCGAATTTAAACAAACAATCGATATACAATACCTAGGCCGGTATACATAAATAAACAGTTTTATCTGTGTCTTACTGTTGACTATTTATTTTTCATGAAACTTAACAAAATAGCTAACATGAGGATTGTATGTAATAAATCGGGGTTCTTTGTATAGCTGTAGATAGTTAAAACCAGTTGGGTAGTAATAATTAACAGTATCTTTATTCATTCATCACTATGGCGAGTAAACACAATTTACACCATGGCGGCCGACTTTGTATCGTGTGTAATGTGTTATTTTTTCTGTTAAAATTAAACCCGTAATTTGTTTTATTTCAAGTTTATTTGTATTTCTAGTTTTGATTTTCAGTTTTTGAAGAGTTTTAATGTGTTCATTAAAATATTTACAAGATTGTCCGTAAGGTGAAAGTTTTTAGTAGTGAGCATGTTCCGAAACGGTCGAGTCCAAGTTTCCCATAGAGGTGGGAGGGTAGGGTATTAGGCACGTTAGATTTTTCACAACTAACTTTTTTTTTCTTCAAATAATCATTTTATTCATGCTTATTACTTATCTCTTTTGTCCGACAAGATAAATATTACGGATAATTTGTGCTATTTAAGTAGGCCTAACTAAGTAATTTTTTTATTCAAAATATTATACTTTGTTTGAGGTGAAAGATTCGACCATTAAATCCAGTACACCGAATCCTTGAATCTCATATATTTGTCAGGATTCGGTGGATTCTATGATTCGATGATTCGAGTGGGCTATCTCTAATATATATATATATATTAGAGATAGCCCACTCGAATAATCGAATCATAGAATCCACCGAATCCTGACAAATATATGCAGGTTTATATATATAAATAAACCTGCATCGAACAAATTAGTTTCTTTAATTAAAAAATGTTAATAGAATTACATAAGTTTCAAATAGGTCTTAGATCGAACAGTACTTTGCTTATGTTGAGGAATTAAATCAGTTACTATAAACGTATACTTCCCAACTGGGAACTAGGAATGGACACAAATAAAGTTGAAGCTAGTAATGAGTCTAGTAACTCTTAACTTTAGTACTAAAGCACATTATGCTAGGAAGGTGCGTCTGCCTCAATAAGGTGGCAAAATAAATAGAAAGCTAATATTAATTTAAAGTTAGGCAACAATATAAGAAATCTATCTAGCCTCTCGACTACTAGACTTAGACTTGAAAAGCATAAACATTAATTATAGTTAAATAATAGTTAATTATATCAAATTCTAGTAAGTCCTAATTTAAAGAATTACTAATATGGTAGCTAAATGCGCTAGCTAGCAAGAGTTAACTCCATTGAGAGTTACTAAGACAATAGTTTAATCAGCTAGCTAGCAAGAGTTAACTCCATTGAGAGTTACTAAGATGATAGTTAAATGAGCTAACCAGCAAGAGTTAACTCCATTGAGAGTTACGAAACACAAAGATTAATCTCCTAGAAGAGGAACTATCACTATACAGATAATAAATGGTGAGCTACCAGGAATCAAGGCTGTAACCATACTATGGCCGGTCTATTCCTAATTAGCACTGCCTGGACATTCAATATTATGTTTATACTTCCACCCAGTCTTAGGCACACAATAACTAGTGCAAACAACAAATGAATAACTAATATAAACGGGGGCTGGAGACTATGCACTATCCCGACGGGCCACTACTACGAACTAATAGTGTACCCACAGTTTGCATACCGTAAAAAGGTACATTAAAAAGAAACAATTGTGACTGATATCTTTCACAAACCTAATTAGGTCATTGAACAAAGAGTTAGATAACCTGATTTCTCCCATTAAATGATCATAAACATAGCAATACAGTTTAGGGATTCTTGCCTATTCCCTAGTATATAAAACTATGTCTTGAGGACTGAGAAAAAAAGTCAGAAACACTTACATACTAAATTATGTCGTAAGGAGCAAGATACATAAAGCATTACGCCCATCATTCAAAACTATGTCTTATGGGCATAGAAAAACAAGTCAGAAACATTGACCTTTAATACTATATCATATGGACATGTAAAACGAGTAAGAACACTTATTATCAGAACTATGCCTTATGGGCATATAAAAACAAGTCAGTTACTCTGACAAACATAACAATGTCATATGGACCTAGATAAAGAGTAAGAACTTTAAACATCAAAACTATGGCTTATGAAAAAATAAAGAGTACTACGACTCTAACGCAGATTCTAACTTTCAAATACTCAAAGTCTCAGACGAGGCTACGTCGAGGTGAAGAGACCGACACCTCACACATCATAGTCACCAGTAGCTTGTTCATCGATGTAGATTAACGTCAAATTTGTTCCTCCGTCGAATTGATTAGCTATCATACAAAATGTGAAACGAGGAGGGACGGTTATATACACACATATCTGACGTACTCTGGGAGGGTTTCCACACAGCCATAAAAGTGGGAGAGGTAAGTTGCGGAATTGCGCTGAGTGACAACTAGCACTCGAAGACTTCGTGGTGAACAGAGAGAAATAGCTCTGCCATTTCATCAAAGTGGGGCGTGTGTTGAGAGGTCGTTCTGCTGATGGTCCCGGCATAGTCAGATGGGTCAGTTTTCCTAAAGTTTGTGCGTTTCTCGGCAACCTGAATTCACCGTGAGTTAATATCTGCCACACCTTATTAGAATATATTAGTTCTTGTATTCATCGAGTTAAATATTTTGTAGGTATTGAGTGTACATGTTAAACAACCAGGTTCAACACGATATATATATATATATATATATATATATATATATAACATTTAATAACTTGCTTCAATGGTGGCATGGTTTAAGGCACCACTCTCGCAATAGATTAGACTGCTGATGATGGGGAGATCGTGGTTTGATCCCGATCGGGTGTATTGAGGGTTTTCTTAAAGTTTTTCCCACTCTCTCCCCGTAAATACTGGTACACCTTCTTTAAATTCAACCTTCCGCATTCATAACCCATTAGCGCAATCAGTACACAAGCAAATAGCCCAAATGAGTGGTGCTAAAAAATATTTTAACTTGTCATACATTATTTTTTATTTACTAATTTTATAATAGTAGTAAAACTATTTAATAAAAAATAAAAATAATCTAAACTAGAACCGTAACTTAATTAAGAACTATAAATAACAGTGAATTTTATTTTTTCAAACCAGAACCGGAACTTTAAAATATTTACTGGAACAACCGGAACAAGAACTAGAATTGATAAATACAGTAGAGCGTCGGAAATCCGGACGTCAAAAATCCGGAGCGTCGCAAATCCGGATCGGTGGTGAGAGCAGGTAGGGGAGGTAGATGGAAGGTGTCCTTGAGAGTTCAACGATTTAGCCAGTCGCCTCTCCTTGGTCACGTGCTCGGCTCAGTTCTGTGCTATCATTTACAAACTTTACAGCAGTGGAGAAATCTTCGTCGTATAGTTGCCTTGTGACGTTTTAGTGTGCGAGCTAAAACGGTACATATTTTTACTTTTTAATCATGTCATCATTATCAAATAAAAGGAAACATACATTTTTATATATAGAGGATAAGTTAGAAATTCTACGAAGACTGTCTAAAGGGGAAAGTGGTGCATATCTCGCTAAAATATATGGTGTGGGAACTTCAACCATTAGTGACATTAAAGCAAAGAAAGACAGTTTGCAACGTTTTGCTTCAAAACTAGATTTTGAAGAAGGTTCACAGAAAAGAAAAACCATGCGTATGTATACAGTTATTGAAAGCACATTTGAAAATCCGGACAATTCAGTAATCCGGATGGGTCCCGGTCCCGATCGATTCGGATTAACGACGCTCCACTGTATGTCGGTTCGATTCCCTGGGTTTAAATTGATTATTACAGAGCTCCTTACATTTTGTGTCAATACAGCCCACACGACACAGCTGTATTGAACAAGGTATTACAATTATCTCTGATGGAATCCATGTTTAAAATAAATTATTCGTGAAACTTGTACCTCATTTTCCAGAAGCCCAATCCTAATTTCGAAATTCCCATTCTTTCAAGAAGATAAAATTGCCTTGTATTTAATTCAAATATAGTTTTTCAAATTTCCCCCCTCAAACCGGTATCAAAGGTTTCGTATGTAGTTAACAAAATATGGCTTCACGTAAAAGATGTCAACGATTCCCTCCTCTATTCCTGAGTTTGATGTTGAATTCAAAGCATGTGGACAAGACGTGGATAAAATAAGTGAATGTGCAGGGGGTTTTTTAAAAGAAAAAGGGAAACTCTTTCATCCAAGTCAGGGTTACTAACATTTTCAAGATTGTATTGAGGGAACCTGGCAGTCTAGGGGTAAAGTGTCAGACTTCTGTGCTGGGAGTCCGGGGTTCAATCCTTGGTCCCGGCAAAGATTTGTCTGAATACCAAACCCTTCCTTCACCTCTGACAAGACATCTTGTAAATGTGGGGAATGCCAGGCCTCCACAGTGGTTCAGATTCCACGTTAAACTGTAGGTCCTTCATTTCATCTCACAATCACCCTACCATTACACATTAGCGTAAGTGCGTATAACCCGGATGGGTAGTAAGACGCGGTGCTAATAATAATAATAATAATAATAATAATATTTTATTGGAAACTCACATGCAGGTGGGGCCCATCGACGGTGAAGTAAGAATAGTGATATTAATATATTTCCGTATCGGTAGGCACACAGATTAAACGTCAGTCTCATATAGTTTACAATTTATAAAGTATTCCAGGGGTTGAGTAAGGAGCAAATAATATATTAAAGTAAATAAGATTATATTATGTGGCTATATAAACAAATTATAAGTAACTATTTAACAACAAAATGACAGAAAATAATTTTTATTAAGTTAAAAAAAATATTGAAATTATATAGAGACAAATTAAAGTTAAAAGTTGAAAATTTATACAATGTCAATGTCATTCAACTTAGTATAAAAAATCAAACAATAAAATAATAGTATTAGAAATATGATGCAGCTTGTAATAATGATAAAAAATATCAGTTAAAATAGTCCTAAGTTAATCACGAACATATTAAAGGTAAAGATAATCACAGTCAAAATAATATACAATATTGTTTCATGCAAATTGAAATTGATAAAATAAATTGATTAAAATGTAGGTAATAATTTATTATTCAAAATGTAAATCTTATATCTTAGTTTAAATCCCTGCGCCTTGGTCCGAAAGTGGTAAGTTGACATGTTTCGGTTGATATGAAGAAAGATGTGCACTTCCCTACATAATTTAATTAAATAATAATTTGATTCGCCTGTGAAACTACCCTCAACACACCCGATTGTAGTTTTAACCCCAACCTCCCCTTCCCCTATGAACCAGACCACTCAATCCCGACACTTATTAGTGCATGCGAGTGTTCCTTTAATGTTAATTGGTGACTAAGCCCCTTTCATAAGATAATCACTCCAATCAGCCATGTACTGCAGTTTGATTCACATTGTAGGCCTATCAGATACACATTTCATTCTGTTGTGAGCTAATCGACCTGGATAACAGAGATAACAGCGTAATTCTGCAACACAATGTAGCTAATAGCTAGCATTAAATTTACTCAGCTCTCTCGAAAAGATAATCAGGATAAAGAATTTATCTGAACCTCACCAAACTAGACAATTAATTTTAGTATTATAATTAGTGAGGACAAAGTGGCTTTAGAGAAGTTAGGTATTAGAGCGTGTGAGTTAGCGGAAAATAATTAATTGGAAAACACTTCAATAATGCTTCGAGTTTGACAACGGTACAATAACTTTCCATATCTCAATTAAACTAAAGCATTAGAGTGTGATATCACCCTGTATTTCAAACAATAATTACAACAATATGATAATCTACAACAGCGAGAGGAGCTCGCGAATAGTCAACGCTTTAAGGATCACAGACACTAAATTGTTATTTCAAAGCTAATGACCCAAGTTATAGTAAGATCAACCTTGAAATAGAGTTTCTAGATTGTTATCTGGGATATCTATATATTTGTACTATTTATTTACGGATGAGAGAGATAGAGCTTAAAGAAAATATAGGTTACCTGCGTTTGCGGGGAAGGAGAAGAAATAGAAATGAGAAGTAATCTATATTAAAACAAAACATCTACAATACGCCTGCGCTTAATTCCTGGTCTTCCCCATCACTGACAAACCAGACAAGAACATATTGATTTCTTTGATCACATGTTCACACCAGTATGGGTTAACCAATTCACATAGTATTCTATATATTTTACTTTCTTCCTCCTTTTCTCTCTCCCTTTCGGTCCATCTAGTTCTGTATATATAGATATATATATTTTTTTGTTGCATAAACTGTTTAATCTGCAATGACGTGGGCACAAAAAAAAAAATTCGTCGTCAGTCTTGTCTTGTAGTGGTTGCCGGTGACGGAAAATGTCAAGGTTCGAATCATGTCTGGGTGTAATGAGGGTGAATTTTTAATAAATTGTATATCACCCTCCCTCCCCCATCCGCACCAATGTAGGTCCATTTCATTTCATTTCACTCTCTCTTCCCCCTCCCTCCCTCCCTCTTTATATATATATATATATATATATATATATATATATATATATATTTAAATTTG
>CABFVX010001733.1:84384-124807 GCA_902151425.1 Timema shepardi
TATATATATATATATATATATATATATATACTTTTTTTGCCTCACAAATCACTCTATACAAACATAGATATAGAGAGAGATATATAAACCAACACCGGGACAGGTTAACTAGTTTATATAATGCAGATATACCCCTCTCATTTCCCCACCTCACTCTCATTAAGCTCTTAATATACAGCAATGAGAGAGAGAGAGAGAGACTGATTTAAAAAAATACAGACTTGAGCTACCATCCTACTGCCGACTAACCGAGATATTAGATACAAGATTGTACTCTGACCAGAAAACGTATCGGAGTGCGATATCCTGCATTATGTAATAGACAACAGCTAGATCGCGATAAATTTATTAGTTATCTTCATTTTAAAATAATTATACTTAGATGTATAGTTTTGTAAATGGAGTAAAACGGTTTCACTAGTCTCAATTCCACTGTTTTATAAATAAAATTAGAGAAAAACGCACCATACGATTTTGCCTGCTTGAAGATTTTGATGATAGTTTCCAAAAAAAAGGGTTACATTCTAACTTAATGCACTCAAGCACTCTTAATATTTCACTTAGACACCAATGTACGAAATAGAAAGAGAGGGGATAAAACGAGCAGTTCCTCCTGTGAGGTCTCTAGTTTATCAGCCGTCAACACTTACCCTCTTCCGCTGACAAGAAGACACATTAGCTCTATTATTTGTGTCTGGATAACATTTACCTTCATTTTAAAATCACCTTTTCCTTATCTCCTATTCTAGATAGAAATATGCTTCCACAGACTTTTTTTAATCTACATCTTGTCAGGAAGATTACTACAGACCCTTTTCAGGGATAAAACAAATATCCTGAGTTGTAGCAGATTTTATTTTTTAAAGAAGGTTTACAAGAAGAACTACTTAAAGAACAAACTAATGATTGTGTGAAAATTTTAATCAGCTTTAATATCTATTGAAGAATGTATGGCGTTTGTATAAATGTTAAACCTTTAAGACATCGAATAAAATGTAAATAAATTAACAAAGGAAATAATATTTTAAGATGTCGTGACGTCACAGGTAGCTAACGTTCTTAAGGGCTACAATGTAGATTTTATTCAAAGAAATATATGTATGGTAAATTAAAGAGTTGAACCTCCCACAGTAAAAGTTAATATTAATGATTAAAAGCGAATGGAACTTTTGTAATTCCATCTTAAGAGTGTTTATAATATATAAAATATGTTTTCCAACAAAGACTGTTATCACTCGAAGTTTTTGAGTCTGTGGTGGTATAATAATCTTCTTTCTACCAGATCTGTTTATATAATGTTGAATTTCTTGTGCATGAATCACAAACGTGATACGCTTCAATAAACCTAAAACCATCTATAAGAAAAAAATATGTATGAATGTAAGAAACTCGAACTTTTTTAAAAAAAAGACAAGTTTGTTACGGACAGGTCTCGATTTAGATCTATTGTTTGGGGGCGAAGCTGTCTAGACAGAGGTGCCATTCTTCATTTGATAAGGTCTTGAAATGAAAAATAAATGACACCATAATATAAGTTGGAAGTCATGAATATACTATAAATAAGTTTCAAGGCAAGAATATGGATTACTTATTCAAAGAATATTCTAGAAACCAGACCAATAAATAAAATTGATATTTTAAAACGCACAGGAAAAAATGAACAATTAAATATAAAGAAAAAAACACTAATCTTTTAGGAGGAATAGGATTAATGTTATCTAAACAACAAAAACTCAAGACGTGAATCAATATTATTGATCTGGGAATTTTAAAATTTGAGGAGTGCCAGTATTGAAGATTTTATTTTTTCAGAAAACGTATCTAATCATATGTATCGATAAACTCTGTAATGCTATTATTATTATTATTATTATTATTATTAGCACCGCGTCTTACTACCCGTTCGGGTTATACGCACTTACGATAATGTGTAATGGTAGGGTGATTGTGAGAATGGAGGACCTACAGTTTAACGTGTAATCCGAACCACGGTGGAGGCCTGGCATTCCCCACATTCACAAGTTGTGATTAGTACACGTCTTGTCAGAGGTGAAGGAAGGGTTTAGCAATCAGATAAATCTGTGCCGGGACCGAGGATTGAACCCCGGATCCCCAGCACAGAGGTCTGATACCTTACTCTTAGACCGCCAGGTCACCCTGTAGTGTTATTAAAACTGCATGGGGTTCTATCGTAGATGATAATAAAAGTAAACAAAGAGAAAAGGAAGTAAAAGGGCTTGCGACACACAATAAGAGTTATCAGATTAAACCAGCACTTTCGATTAAACAAATTCCGGGTAATATTAAAATGGGTTTTTATTGACCGAGCGTAGTGTGGTTCTATTTGGACTTGACCATTTAGCATCTATCTGTCTGTCTGTCCGTAATTTTGCCACGCAATTACTGTTAAATAGTATGACCAATTTTAACGAGATTTGTTTGGAACATTTTTTGAATCTAGGCTTAACGATTTAGTTACAATGTTTTTTCAATCTGGATAGTTGTTAGTTTAATAGTTCATCTCAAGGGATTTGAATTTATAACTCTAAGCAATCGATCAAGTACTTAAAGCATTTTTTTAAACAATGTGATATGATTTTGCGAAATTGACGTCTTAAACCACATGAACAATGGTTATGTTCTATACATTAATGCACTACGGAAAACATTTTTCATTTGTTTTCTGTCTAGCTTGATCACCGAAGGAAAAAATCCAAATCGAAATCTTAAGATTGTATTAAAGATTATATTATGGAAAAGTTCTTAACATGATGTAGAGTACTTACCAGTTTTGAATAAAAGGATTAAGGGCAGCATTGCTCACAGAACTATTTGTTTAAAGAGTCAACTATTTGCCATGGCGATTGACTAGCCACTACTATCTGTTTCCATCCATTGTTCATTTCATTTTTTATCTCTTAACTAATGAAAATATTGAATATATTTTAAATAAATAATACTAAAAAAAATTTAATCCCTTCAAAATACTAATCAATTTGGCGAGTGTGATTGATAGCGTTTTCTCCAAATGTATGAACAGTTCCATTCTATATACCGTCGTTCGACGTAAACCATTTAGAAATTATGACTTCTGGCCGCTAATAGCATATTTCCATGGCCTCACGTTTGAACTACTACGCTTATTTTGGTTTCTCACTCACGTCTTACTGCCCGTTCTGATTATACACACATATATTAATTAAACTAATGGGACAGGGATGAGGAAAAGTATATAATTTAGAGAGTGCGTACCCAAATTTCCGTTGAGGGAGAGTGGTAAACCTATTTGTTAGCAGACACCATAAGTACACCTGTCTGGGATTCGAACCCCTACCTCCGATTCCCTGGTAAGCCAGACTAAATTAACTTGACATTTAATTTTAGTTAATTCATAATAGCGCCTTACTACCTGTTCAGGTTACACGCATATATGATCATTATTATTATTATTATTTTGGAGTAGGGATGAGGAAGGAAGCATTTTAGAGCTAATCTACACAAATTGATGTTGAAGAGTGGGGGTCACTTAATAGATCCAACTGGGATTTGAACCATGATATCCCAGTCTTCAGCAGGCCAATCTAACACGAAAGTGACGCTTTAGACCCTTTGTCCACTGAAGCGGGTAGCCTGACATTTAAATAGAGTGCGGCTTACTGGACAGCTACGATAAGTAATCTACAACTTTCTTAAGCTGAGTCGACAGTAAAATGACTTAGATTCTTTGAGTCTATATCATCTTGGCAAGAAACTTAACATAGGTGAGGGCAGGTCAGTTATCTTTGAAACGATAGCAAGTAGCAATGATGACTCAGTCCATTCCAGCAACACCGACCAGGTAAGGAATCCGGCGACCTCTTTACCTTTACCTTAGTTGGAATTACCTAACACTCCACCTCGGCCTTGCATATTATGTCCTGCTCTTTACAATTGGTACAAACAAAACCAGAAATTTCACGTTTATATTCGCAATGATCAATTCGGACACGTTAGTAAAATTAACGAGTAGGTTAAAAAAATTATTCTAAATAATAACGTTGTGTACTACAAAGTTATATATAATTACACTATCGGAGTAAAAAAAAAGAACAGCATTTATATATGATTAGAACTGATGTAATGTTACCACTTTTGAAATGCGTATGCATTAAAAAATATATTTCCTTAACAAATAATAGCATATTTGCATGTTTGTTTAGTTATACTAAATTTCAGCTCAGTACTCCAAATTACTTACTCTACCTTAACAATTGTAGATGAATATCATAAAATAGCAAGTTTGACTCTTTATAACTCATGAACTGTGATTATTTTAAATCATTGAATCACTAATCAAACTTATAATTATACACTTGTTAAAATTGTGCAAAACAATTTATTCTGTCAAATTACTTTACATTTATGAGGGAAGTAGACAAAGTGTTACTGTTTACTTTGAACCTCAAATAAGATAAGACAACCAAGATAGAGTCCAACTTAAATAAAAAGAGCTTTTATAAAAGAAATAAAACATATTTCTTGGTATCAACATTGATAATAGTTCACTATTTTATAGGTGTTTATGAAATCTATCAAAAGATACAGCTACAGATAACATGTTTTGACGTATGAATACGTAAAAAAAGATCTAGTAATTTTTCTAGGTGTCTTCCTACGAACATTGAACTGTACTATATGCACTGTAGGCTAATTGATTGAACTAGATTCTTAAACCCACCATCACGCCGTATAAGGAAACTAAAATGTAGAGAAAATGTACGTATACAATCAACGCGTACACATTTGTGAAACTAAGATATCATATTTATGAATTTTTATTTATAAGGGTATTTTATTTGACACCCTTTTATTTAACGTAACCCTTGAAATCCCACTTTTGTCAGCAGCATTCATTCGTACCATGATTTTTTATTTGATGGGAATTGTGTGAGAAGATTTGTCACGCGTTTTAATGAACCATTTTGCAAACATTGTTGAAGAAGAGCACTCTTGTTTCTCCTTTTGTGACACTTCCGTCACGTGACGGGTACTGTAGTTCCTCTCTTATCAAACAAAGAGCGTCATGCATATTCAATGAACTAGGTGGCGCCCTTAGTCTGCCTTGATTAGCGGCATGAATCAGATGCATTCCATTTGGGGTAAGCTGTTCACGAGAAATAAGATAACGAAAGATTCAGATTTCCTCATCTTTGGGTTTAATATCATACTGTTCGTATTAATATGAAGTTATTTATGTATTTAAGGTATTTAACTTTCCCTTTCTGAGGTGACTTATTTCAGTAGCCGAGAGTTACTAAAAGTGAGAGTGAAAGAACCTACATATTTTGTCTGGAAAGGTATTTTCACATACCTTCCAGCTACAATCGACACGGGACCGACGGCCTTACTTTCCCTCCGAACGAAGTGGGTCTAACTATTTTTTGCCACTCAAGAAAACTACGTTGCCCTCGGCTGGGTTTAAACCCACGATCATCGGGTCCCAAGGCGAGCAAGACCACCAACGTCACCGAGATCGACTATTAATTTGTAATGTAGTTAAGGCCACCATCTACTTGAGAGAGAGGAATGGCGTATCTTAAGTTTCAAAACCATTAAAACGATCCTCATTTATATTATAATGTTCTGTTGTGAACCTGTTAAAAATTATCTTATTTAAATGAGGAAGGTTTGAACTATGTTTCTAACGATTTACTTTGATCTCTGAACTTTTATATATAGCGTGAGATATCGTAGAAAATGAGATAGTTTTAAGTTTTCCATGATTTATTTTTTAAATTATAAAATCTGAATTGTAAAAGTTTTTAATCCTAGAGTGCAGTGGTTAATAAACGAGTTCAAAGAGGCACCGCGGGATGTTTTTAATTTTCTAGGAAAACTCAACCAGTAACACAATTATGTAAGTGTGGTTATTTAACAATGAAATATGCATAATATTATTTTTTATTTCAGTGTGTGTAGTATTTTTTTTTCAAGCGTCTCCCAAGTTGTTAGGACATAACTATTTAATAATTAGAACTCTTATGTATTTATTTTGGCCTTGGAGTGGTATGAAATAAATCCCTTTGGTTTTTAGCACTGCCTCTTACTACCCGTTATCGTTACACACATATGATGTAATAGTTATGTTAATGTGCTAGGCATGGAGAAAGCAATTTAGACTAAGCGTACCCTTTTTTCGTGGAGGTAGAAGGCCTAAGGATTCACTACCACAAAAGACTGGACTGCTGCTGATGACGGAGAGATCGTGATTTGAATCTTGGTCGGGTGCATTGAAGGTGGTTTTCCTAAAAAAAACAACTCCCGAGCTCTCTTCATTCAAATGTGGGTATATTTCCTTCAAATTCAACCTTCCTTATCCTTAACCCATTACTGTAATTAGTAAATAATCGTATATCCTGAAGGGGTAAAAATATGCATATATATATACACTCACAGGCAGGGTGTTTGGAAACTCATAGCCCAAACTGCACATACATAGCTTGTTTGAACCCAAAGTAACACATGTACATCCGGTAAATTATGCTAGTACCTTTAAATTGTGTTCAGACTTCCAGCGTACAGCGCCGGGAGAGCAAAGCTGTTCAAGCATGCGTGTACAACAGGTTGCATATGATTTAAGCGCGTGGCACTACATATGTAATAGTGGCAAGCACTTGCTGTAATTTAGGACCTTTAATGATGACCCTCAGAACGTATCCCCATTTCTAGATGGACTGGTGTGTCGTTTACTATTAACTGTGGTATGTTCTGCTGCCGTGCTTGAAGATGTCTAGGTGTGTAGTGACACGCGCCTAGCTTCTATGCAACCTGTTGTACACACATGCTTGCACAGCTTTGCTCTCCCGCTGCTGTATGTCAAAATGTAAACACAATTTAATAGCATAATCATAGTTTTTCGGATTTAAGTGTACAGGGATTGTGTATTACTTTGGTTTAAACAAACTAGATGTGCAGTTTGGGCTTTGAATTTCCGAATACCCTGCATGTATCGCACTAATTAAAAAACACTAATCGTGGTGCCCCCTGCGGTGCCCGCATGGTCTAAGGGCAGTGGAACTCGAGGCATGTTGCGGGCCATAGCATTTATAAATCTGTTTTCTTGAACAGTCGTATATTATTTAATTTATTTTTTTTACTTGCCTTGCTACCCATCTGAACTATACCCATTTTAATCACGCTAGTGGGATAGAGATGAAAAATATATAATTGAAGAAATGTAACAACATTTAAATCAAGGGAATGTGTGAAACCGTATAGTAAAACCACTTTATGTATATCCGGCTTGAATTCGATCACTTAATTTACCGATTACCAAAATATTCTGACATTTAAACAGCGTGCCCACCGATGTAGGTCTGTACTAACTATTTGATGATAAGTATTAATATAATTGATGTATATTTAAAATATTTAAAAATCATATCTTCTCGTATGTTTATGTGGGTTTAGTGAGATATTCAAAGCAGTGTTTATTAAATAAAACAAATAAAATTTCCTACGCTCAAGTATTTCAAATGATAAAAAAATATAGAACTGTTTTAAATGCTTCTTAGTGTTTTCTATCATTCAAAATTGTGTACACACTAAAATGAAGCAATTGTTTTTGTAGTGGGTTTATGACTGCATACGAGCTGGGCTGGCTATGTCTCACGTGCCGAGTGATTGATGGTCCACTGATGACGGGGAGATCGGGGTTAGAATCTCAGACAGATGGGATGATAATGGCTTTAACTAAATAGTTTACCACTTTGCCCCCTCACCAACGTAAACGCGGGTACACTTCCTCTATATTAAGTCTCAACCTAAGCTCATTAGCGTAATTAGTACATTTGTATTTAATCCGAATGGGTAGTAAGACGCCATGCTAAATAAATTATTAATAATAATCTTGATGGCCAATAAATTATATTAGAATATGTAATAACTTAAATACTCATTTTAGGACTCACCACCAAATCACTTTTTTTTAAAAAGAGACAATTACCAACAATATAATATACAAGGAATCCATAAATTAATGATCCCGATATAGGCCTGATTAAATTTGTTATTTTATGAGTTATCCTAAAAAGGTTTGCAGTACTTTGAGAAGTTAAAAAAACAGTTTTGATTTATGCTATTAATTACCGCAAACAATTTAGGATATCTCCTAAAATATTGAATTTATTACGGCTTATAATAAGATGAATAATTTATGAATATCTGTCCTTGGTTGACAAGCAAATTAATTTACTAAATCACAAATATTTATCAAAAATAAAATAAACTTATGGGTAGATAGTCACATATAAATTAAATTATGACTGACCATTAATATTTATTCTCTTTATATTATTTATGTTGGGTCGGTGCGATGTTAACCATGTCATCATCCTAGGAAAGAGCTATATAGCATTCATTAATTTGTAGTATTAAATAATCTACTGTTTCATTTTTTTAAATCCTATAAAGAATGTTTAGAATGGTACAATTTTTCGTATGGCGAAAATTAATATTGCCTTCATAACTTTGTATGACAGAATATTATATGTACTCTTGAAATTAATTATAGTAATATAATAATTATTATTATTATTTTCATTTCATTTTTTTTTTTAATTTATATTTATTAAAGTTCTGGCCAACATTCGAGACCTCTAATAGGATAGCACTGGAGATACAGACGAACATATGCCTTGCAAATTAAAAAAAATAATAAATACATCATATTAGTATGCAGATGATTACAATAAACAAGTTTAATAGCTAAAACATAGGAGAAAAGCAAGAAAATAATATGATTCAGTAGTAATAATAATTATTATTTTAGGGAACAGTTCAAAATAAATAAACAAATAGTAATAAAAGATACGAGTGTTCCTTAAATAACTCCACAATTTTTGTTTTTCTTTTATGGTAAAAATCAAATTCTAGCGCTGCTTCTACAATGACCAAGAGGGCTGAGTTTGTAAGAGTTATTGATAAAAATTGTTTTAGGATTTCAAGAAGAAGCAAGAGAGGAACAAAATTATCCACATGTTTGAGGGTCGATAGACAAGAAATGTTACTATTAAAACTATCAAAAACAAAAAGGGCATCCCAATAGAGTATTTGCGAGATGAGAGTTTGTAGTCTTAAAAAGATTTCGAATTCTATTGTAGCATGTCAATCAGATAGATTGGACATCTACAAATAAGAAATTCAATAATTCAATAATTTATGCAAGAAATAAGCTATATTCACATATTTAATTGAGTCTACTCTGATGATGCAGTCTAATAAATTTACGTTTCTCCCTACCTTCAAATATTCAAACACGTGGTTGGTCAAAATATTGAATTTTGTTAATTACGGGAGTAGATATCAAAGAAGAGGATTAATATTAAACTATCACCATCATCATTGTAAAAATGGTTGAGATTTTCTTTTTTATCGTAGCAAGCAGCGACAAATTTTCGTTTAAAAACTTTTCAATCTGAGATTCAGCTAAGGTGATGTAACGCCACGTCACACTAGCTTAGTTTGAATCTGACCAAAGAAACTTACAAACTTATAGAGAATGAGTAAGTGATATATTTGATGAGGCCGAGTAAATTAAAAGAGTGATAAACTATAATGATCAACTTGATAGTGAAAGCAGAGCTTATAGTTTAATATAACACCAAGGTCAATAATATCAATATAAAGTTTATAATAAAAAAAAAGGAGTGGTTTTCCTGGTGAAAGCTATAGCCTTAGTTTAGTATTGGTTAATTGGCATTACATTTTTAGTAGACATTGTAATATACCATTTATATCTATTTGCAAATCCAAGCAATCAGCATAATAATAATAATAATAATAATAATAAAGTCGTAACCAGTTGAAATATAGTCTGTGTCGCCGTTCATGCTTGTCTAAATCACCAGCTTTGTATTAAATCCTAATGACGATTCAGATGTTTTGGGATTGTTATGCAAATCTACATCTCAAGACCTTTTTATTAAAAAAAATCTTCAACCAATTTTATTTTACAAAATTGGACACACTGTCATAAAAGTGCCAATACATTCACCGATTAGTGTAGATTCGAAATATATATAACATTTACCTCTACTATTAAAAAATCTCCATGGCATCAAACTACACTCGAGCAATAGCAACCGAGCAGCCTCTATATGTTGGGGAAGATAGTTCCAACTTCCACGGATAGGGGGTGTCAAATGGTCAGCACAACGAACTCTCTAGCCGTTATTCTCGGTTTTCTAGACCATAGCCGCTATCTTTACATTCAAGTAGCTCCTCATTTTGTCCTCACAAGTCAGAGTTGCCGCGTAACAAACAAATCTGTAAGCACCCCTTCTATTAACTATCTTAAAATTGATATTATAATTTTAAGTGAGCCGCATAGATATACTACTGGGTGAAAAAACGGCTTTAGTTTCTTTTCGTATAATTTTCCCTTTACAAGGATTTCAAGGTTCAAATCTTGACCAGAAGTACCGTTTTTTTATGTTTTCTTCTTTCCCTCCACATAGAGTGCAGGTGCATTTCTTTGAAACACTTTCCATCTAATTAGTGTAAACATTAAGAGAGCAGGACAGATATTAAGGGGCTGTGGGCGTAAAACATAATAAAAACATTTAAACCGTTATTTTCGTTTAGGTGACCTGGCGGTCTAGGGGTAAGGTGTCAGACTTCTGTGCTGGCGGCCGGGGTTCAATCCTCGGTCGCGGCAAAGATTTATCTGATTACCAAACCCTTCCTTCACCTCTGACAAGACATCTTGTGAATGTGGGGAATGCCAGGCCTCCACCGTGGTTCGGATCCCACTTTAAACTGTAGGTTCTCCATTTCATCTCACAATCACCCTACCATTACACATTAGCGTAAGTGCGTATAACCCGAACGGGTAGTAAGACGCAATGCTAGTGATAGTAATAATATAATAAAGGCGTCCTTCCCACCATGGGCTGGGCTGCCGATTACGGAGATTTCAGCGTTCAAATCTCAGTCTGATGTTCTGAGTGTTGTCCTTCCGAAATGGTTTTCTACTCTCTTTCCACGCAAATGCGGGTATACTTACTCTAAATTCAATCTTACTCACCCTTAAAACATTAGAGTAATAAGAAGCGGTGCTAATAAATATGTACTGTATAATAATGTGGAGCAATATGTGGATCGGCGCACTATCGTTTGTTTACTCTTACAGTGCTCTTTGTTATCTCTATATCCACCTCCTTGTTTCACAGGTATGCAGCCAGTCTCACTTTGCCGGGGGATTAGAGAGGACAGGGGGAGGGAAAAGGACATGTCTGGTCTCATTTTAATCTAATCCAGTATTCTAGAAATTGACGATTCCATATTCTTCCCTGTTACCCCTATTATACACAGTCGGCGATAACCAGAGGAGCCCCAGTCCGAGTCGAGACTAGTCAAGTGAGTAGACCAGCGTGTCCAGATCAGTGTGCCCGGGAGTGGATAGAGTGATAATTGTATGGGCCAGAGTGTCTAGGTAACGGGCCAGCGTGTTCAGTGTATGGGCCAGCGTGTCCAGGTGTGTGGGCTAGCGGGATCAGTGTAAGAGCCAGCGTGTCCAATGTGTGGGCTAGCGTGTCCAGGTGTGTGGGCTAGCGTGACCAGTGTAAGGGCCTGCGTGTCCAGGTGTGTGGGCTAGCGTCTCCAGGTGTGTGGGCTAGCGTGTCCAGGTGTGTGGGCCAGTGGGATTAGTTTAATGTCCAGCGTGTCCAGCAAGTGGGCCAGCGGGATCAGTGTAATGGCCAGCGTGTCCAGGTGTGTGGGCTAGCGTGTTCAGTGTAATGGCCAGCGTGTCCATGTGTGTGGGCCAGCGTGATCAGTGTAATGGCCAGTGTGTCCAGGTGTGTAGGCTAGCGTGATCAGTGTATGGGTCAGTGTGATCAGTGTAATGGCCAGTGTGATCAGTGTAATGGCCAGCGTGTCCAGGTGTGTGGGCTAGAGTGTCCATTAGTTGTTAATTTAATTCTATCAGTGTATGAATTGTTTTATTTTTAATAATAGAAACCTCAAACATTCTTTTTACGTTTTTAATCTTGTTTAGTCAGCAATGTACCCCAATGTCCGGAAAAAACCTTGCGTCTCACACGGTGACGTCTAAACGGTGTGCGTCCCTCGAGCGCCCACGTTAGAATATGATAGAAAGAATTAAAACCACACGAAAGGAATTAAGTCTTTCTTTTCTCAACTGTTAACTCAATACAATCAAAATAATACGTGAGAGGACGCGTAACTATCGAAAATCAATATTTTGAGGGCCATGAGCAAAGTTACAATTCAATCTCGTAGCTTTCGGGTTGTATTTTCACTACCACTCAATTGAAAAACTCCTTTATTACCGTTTAAAGAATTACCACACTACATCATATCTAAATTAAATATTTTATGACCTTTTAAAAAAAATTATATGATATCTCAATATGCATCTGTTTTATTTAATATAGTAAAACAATTTCTCTTTCTGCTTTTTCATTGCAAAAATAAAAATGAAAAAAGATAATTAATTAAAATTGTGTAAAACCGAGCCTTGTAGAGGAATATCTGAGGAAGTGACGAGCATGACCGTTACTGTAAACAATATACATCAATCCCTCCATGTCATTATAGATCTATTTATTACCGCGACTTAATATCCGTTCGGGTTATATACCTACGAACTAATTACACTAATGGGTTAGTGACTAAGAAGGCTTACTTTAGAGAAAATGTACCCGAATCTGCGTTGAAGGACAGTGGAAAATATATAGGAAAAACCTCAGTCCACCTGATTTTGATCAAACCCCGATCTCCCCGTGTGAGGCAGTCTAATCCAACACGAGAGTGGCGCGTTAGACCAAGTGGACAACAGAGCTAGTTTTATTATAGTTACTACAGTCTTACTAGTAGTTCTGTAACCAGTAGACCTCCTTCATGTTATTATCGTTACTACAGTCTTACTAGTAGTTCTGTGAACAGTAGACCTCCCTCCATGTTATTATCGTATACTACAGTCTTACTAGTAGTTCTGTGGACAGTAGACATTGCTACCTCCATGTTATTATCGTTACTACAGTCTTACTAGTAGTTCTGTGAACAGTAGACCTCCCTCCATGTTATTATCGTTACTACAGTCTTACTAGTAGTTCTGTGAACAGTAGACCTCCCACCATGTTATTATCATTACTACAGCCTTAAGATCTCTCCTTGGATTTCAAGTTGAAATATCTCAAATACTTTCTGCTTGGATTTGAAGTTGATCTTTTCCCTTGAAATTCAATATATACAGAGAGATTACTAATAATATATTATATAGTACATTATACTGTATCCACAGAGAATAAACGTGTTTTTTTTCCCTAAGACGTGATTCCCACAATGTAAAATATGTCTGAAATTAAAAATAATATTCTCTAGTTACTCGTTAGATTGCTTAGATTTATAAATTGAAATCACTTGAGATGATCTATTAAACTAAAAACTTTATTTTTGTGGCTGCCATATTGAAACGGACAGCCAGATTGGATAACCATATACATACATCGTTCTGCCTAGACTCAAAATATATTTCTCCAAATTTCGTTAAAATTGGTCCACGCACTTTACAGTTATCGTTTAGAAAATATATATACAGCTGAAATGTAAATGGTTAGTTTAGAATAGATCCTTATTAGGCTTGGTTAGTTACTATCATCCGAAACACCCCCCACGGAACTTTCATGTCCTCGCTTCCTTCTTCTCAATAATATCAGGCTGATGTTGCCCAGGGCTCGGGAAAAGGGGGGCAGGGGACGGGGGATAAAGTGTTTAGGCTGTTTCTATCCCCGTTTCCACTCAACGGGAACTACAGTAATTTTGTTCCGGCGTGCCTCGAATACTGAGTGGGCTCAAAACAGCCAAATGAAAAGCTTACAATAACACGTTTTATTTTGTTGCTGTTGCTTTTTTATTTTTTGTACGTTGCGCTCTGAATTGAATGTAAAAGCTTAGTCTTTCTTCGATACTTTGGTTAGCATATTTTATATTCCATGGCAGAGTAAGCATCAATAAAATCTCTTTTTGTATATTCTAATAAGCCAGTGAACAAGTTTTTTTTTTGTCGTAGTTGAGGTATCTAAAGGGAAAACTTTAAGCCTTCAACAAAAAAAACTGCTTACGACATTTGGCTTTGAGGGTAGCTTTAGAATTCATAAACATAGCTAGCTGTCTGTCAGAAAGACACAATTTTTATTACTAGTACTTTTATCATCGTGATATTTTTTTCAACGATTCTTACTTGCTGTTCGTGTTAAACGAAAATATATATACAGGGTGTACCGTAACATGTGGAAGCCAATTCAGTGGTGGACACGAGACCCTCCCCCACCCGAAAATGTTCATATAAAATATATATCATTTGAGCTTGTTTACGAGTTACATATAAGTGATTCCACCAAATTGTTTGTATACTATAATAATATATCTCCATTAGATATATTCTATGGGCTATTCTTGGCTATTCCAAACACCTGGTAATTTTTTTTAAAAAAGTGCGGCGTTCTATGACACGACGACTTAAAGTTGAGCTCAGGTCGAAGGTGGTTATTTTGAGCACTTGCTGTAAAGTTGCTCCATTTGACTGGAGTTCAAACATGACTATAGCGTGGAAACAAAATCAAATGGGACACATGTCTATATTAACTTTTTCTTTCTTTTTTCAAAAATTGTTTTACTAGTTTAATTAAAATAGTAGATTTATTATTCTTAAACTGTAGTAGTTCACGATTAGGTGAACATTTTATGATAGCATATAAGATTATCATTTTTTTGAATCTGTGTTTCTTCAACAGTCGATCGGCCATGTTTTGAAGAATGGTTCTTTTACCGATCACAACGCTGAATGCGGTCTGGGGGGAAAACTTACAATCGTGAGTGTTGCATGTATTTGTTGAATACTTTTTAATATTGTCATATTAATAATAATTATCATTTTTAATAGTAATATTAGTTTTAGTGGTATTAGTACTCGTACTTTCAACACCAATTTTAAACAAGACCTTTTATTAACTATTTTTTTCACCATGTCCTACTAACCCGTTCAGGTTGTGCGCATAAGGACTAATTATGCTAATGGGTTAAGGATGAATAAAGTTGAATATATATAAAGTGTACCTACATTTGCGGGGAGGGAGGGTGGAAAACTCTCCGTACACCAAGACCAGTGTGAGCTTAAAATTAAACTAATTCCCATCAAACCTTCTACATCAGAGATTGCAAAACTTTTTCAACCAGTATGGAGGACACTTTAAGAACTAGATGAATTTTGAACTTGTCCGATTTGCCACCTCTTAATTACGTTTTTTTTAATGAGTATTCGAAAATCAAAGCTTGTTGAATATTATGAAATTTGATAAATAACTAAAATCAAATTGTAAATATTTTAATAATGATTGAATTTTAAAGAAATAGAATTTAATAAATTGTAAAAGAGAGTGTCTTAGATATTAGTTTCAATGACTTAAAACCCGCTTCAGTGGCCAAATAGCCTCAGGCGTCACTCCCATGTTAGACTGCCCTACTGAATACGGAGGTTCGAATCCCTGCTAGGTCTATTGAGGGTGGCTTTTCATAAATGGTTTTTCACTCTTCCTCCACGCAAATGCGGGTATATAACCTCTAATATGCATCCTTACTCATATCTACCCCATTAGAGTAATTATCATGTATGCATAAAATCTGAACAAGTAGTATGATGCAGTTATTAAATAAAACTTTAAAATAAATAAAATAAGTTTCGAATTCAGATGAAGTGTATCCTCATTTTAGTGGAGGAAGAGGGAAAAACTATTTTGAAAAACCCACACTAAGTACACTCAACCTGGATTCAAACCTTGATCTCCCCAACATAGGCAGTCTAGTCTAACACGAGAGTGACGCCTTTGACCATACGGCCACCAAAGCAGTTTTTTACTTTTCTTTTAGAATGGGTACTAATTATTTATTATTTTGTGATATTTTTAAGCCTCGCGTTTTACTACCAGTCCAAGCTATTGGCATATTTATCCTAATAAAGGGACGAGAAGTACATAAATTGGTAAATATATACCTGCATTCGCATGGAAAGAGAAAGTAAAATCATCTGGGGCATAAAATATATTTTCAGTACAAACGAAAGGGGTTCGAACCCCGACTTCATCGTCACCAGCAATACAGTCTCTTGCCCTGGACCATGTGACCAACGAAGCGGCTTACTCTGTTTGTAAAAACTAATTGTTGATTGATCACTTGTTGCAGTTGAGACGATGAGCCGCAACGGTAGTCAACAGAAAGAGACTTTGAACCCCATGAGTCAGTATCTGCTGCACCTGTTGGAGCAGTGCAGAGCCACTATGGTCAACAGAACAACTCCAGGTACAGTCTATATTGCTCTCTCTACACTTCAAGTACAGTCTATACTGCTCTCTCTACTCTCCAGCTACAGTCTATACTGCTCTCTCTACTCTCTACACTCCAGCTACAGTCTATACTGCTCTCTCTACACTCCAGCTACAGTCTATACTGCTCTCTCTACACTCCAGGTACAGTCTATACTGCTCTCTCTACACTCCAGGTACAGTCTATACTGCTCTCTCTATACTTCAAGTACAGTCTATACTGGTCTATACATTCAAGAATTGTATCTTACTGGAGAAAAATTTTTTGAGATAAATATGTCGCAGTAAAACTAAATACAATGTTAATATACAAACAGAGTGCATTGATTGTGGTTCCTGACCTACATTATGGAGAATAGGAGACAATTATTGTTTAGGTATTTTTCATTTCTCCAAGAAGTGGTCAATGACTCCTGGGAGTAGGATGGAAGAAAACGTGAGCTGTGATCCGTATTTTCACCGTTTTTATAACAAAATCTCTTTTTTGTTGTTTAAAATGGCTGCAACAAATTTTACTTTAAATCGCGTTCTCTTCCAATCCAATTTATTGAAGTTGCCTACCTGTGACGTCATGGAAATTCAAAATAGGATTACCCATGTTAATGTATTTAAGTTTTATTCGCCGGGTTTTAAAGATATGATATTGAAAAAAAAATCTAGAACTTCTTAAAATAATTAATTCTAAAAATAGTCTTAAAATGTCATAAAATTATTCCTTTATCTTAAAGTAACTTAGTTTTTTTTGTAAGCGTATTTTAATAAATTTGTCTACAATTCCGGATATTTGGCTTACTCACGAAAATTTCCAGTAAGAATACTCCTTCCAGGAACTATTTAAAAAAATTCATGGAAGCATATGTCTATTTAGAATAGGAAACAAGAAAAGGTTCACTTTGAAATGTAAATTAATGCTATCAAGACGTAAATAGTAGAGTGAGTGTGTACACTCCTCAGTGGAAGAGGGGAAGGCTCATCAGCATGTAAACAAGAGGTTTCATAGGATCAACCACTCATCATTTTCTTCCATCTTTTTTCTATTTCGTACATTGGTGTTAGAGTGTGATGATGGTTAATCAAGCTAGGATACAATCCGCCTTGCAAAAAAGCTTCGAAATCACCAAGTAGGCTAAGTCCTTAAGGTGGGAGGGCAGGAAGCACCAGTTAAGGGCAATGTTTTTTCAGTTTTTATATCAAAACTTTATTTTTACCAAAATAAATAAAATCTTGGTCAAATAGAAACATATAGTTTAATTTTCTTCACACGGTGATATCAACCGTTCTGAAATATATATTTTGAACGTAGCTACATTAGATGAGAAACTTTTTAAATGAAGATAAAAAAGTTGTCATTAAATTCCAGGACACCCTTGACAGATATTCAATTATTATTATTATTATTATTATTATTATTATTATTATTATTATTATTATTATTAGCACCACGTCTTACTACCCGCTCGGGTTATACGCACTTACGCTAATGTGAAATTGTAGGGTGATTGTGAGATGAAATGAAGGACCTACAGTTTAACGTGGAATCCGAACCACGGTGGAGGCCTGGCATTCCTCACATTCACAAGATGTCTTGTCAGAGGTGAAGGAAGGGTTTGGTAATCAGATAAATCTTTGCCGGGACCGAGGATTGAACCCCGGCCGCCAGCACAGAAGTCTGACACCTTACCCCTAAACCGCCAGGTCACCGACGACAGATATTCAAAAACGGTTGAGGTAACCAATTGAAGAAAATTAAACTTTCATTTTTGCTACAAAAACTTTTTTAAAAAAATGTTAGCTTTTTTCTCGCGTTCCCTACACTGCCACACTAATGAGCGTACAATATATCTACTATGTAGTACCAACCGTTGATTGGTTGATTTCTTGTGTCTGCAGAGAACCACTGCCCCACGCAGTTCGACGGATGGTCGTGCTGGGAGCACACACCCGCTGGACAAACCGCCCGTAAGCTCTGCCCCAAGTTCATCACCGGGTTTGACTCTAGGCGTGAGTACAACTTTTCCTCTTAGCTATTTAATTATATATATTTTTTCTAAGTACCTCGTATTAATATCCGTTTGAATTTGGGCAAATATACTAATTATTAGTTTAATGCAGGGATCTCCAGACTATGGTCGGTGGGCCACATCCAGCACGCCATAAGATTATATCCGGCCTGCTCCAAGATGTTATCAAAAAACTAATTAATTGTTTCTATTCGTTATTTATTAACCACACAGTTTATGTGACAAGTCCAGTTTCTGTTCGCACGCGTGTTTCCCCCCATGACACCAAGCCAGATTGCTGTCGGAATTGCAAACCTTCATTTTCAGTCGCAGGCGCCATTCCTTATAGCGACAAAATAACGGCTCGACTGTGACGATTTTTAGGTAGTTCCAAGTCTCCCGGAAGAGGGTTATCAAAGGAAAGTTCCGAAAGATGTTATCTAATTTAAAAAATATTTATTGAATAATTATTATAAATATAATTTATTACATATAAATTGATTCATTTCTCACATGGAAGAATCAACTTAAATCACTTTTATCAAACACTGACTTGCCTTGGAAAGTGGATTTTTTTTATAGACGTGACTGGCCATATTATGACTTGAATGTAATTTGCATGTTGACATTTTACAATGCTCCTACTGAAGTGGGTAGTAATAATAATAATATTAAATCTCACAAGACTAATTTAGGGAGATTTCAACCACTGCAGCCGTATAATTATATAAATATCATCAGATGTATATTGTCGTGGGTTCATGTGAATATATAGGGTGTCCCAAATAAAACCATCCCCAAACGAACAGTATTTCGAAGTTTATGTTTGAAATATCCGCCACCAGCCTCTATGTATAGTTCTGCTCGCCAACTAGTAAGCGTTTATTTATTGAAACTATGCATAGCGACTAGTGGCGCACATTTCGAACGCAGACTTTGAAATTCTATGCATTTGGGGTCAGTTTTATTTAAGACAGCCTGTAATTTAGTTAAATCTTAAAAATGCGACTTATTATTTGGATAGCAGATTGATAGAGACACCGAAATATCGTGGGACATGTTTTTACGAACCTTTACTAGCACTTTAAAATTAATATACTTAAAAAAAAGTTAATTGAAGGATTTTTAAACGTATTTTAAACATGCGTAATAAATCTAGACTTGATCTTTTGGCGAAATTGGTTACTTGTCATTACATATACGAATAATGCTCGAGTAGGTTAATTTTAATTAAAATTAACTATAGAAATCTATAATTATTTTTACTAAGTACGAGATGTAATCGTTCTTTGACTTTTATGACTGAAATTGCTTTAAAAAATGCAATATTATAGTTTGTTCTTATTATTAATAAAACCTGTCAAAGTTTTCTTGTTTTAGCACTACGTCTTACTACCCGTTCGTGTTGAACTCCTATGTACTAATTACGCTAATATATTAGGGATGAGAAAGGTTTTATTTAAAGGAAGTGTACTCATATTTGCGTGGAGCAAGATTGGAAAACCATCTAGTAAAAACCACCCTGAAGTTCATCCGACTGGCATTCGAACCCCGATCTCCCCGTCATTGGCAGAATAGTCTATTCCAAAAATAACACCATAGTAAACGGCTCCTATAAAAGTTTATATTTTCTATAAAAAATTATTTAGCTCAACCAAAGACCATTTGCAAAGAAGTAAAATATATGACAGTCTTATTTTTACCAAATCGATTATTTTTAATTTAGTATGAGAAATTTAGACGCAATTTTTCCATCCTTATCATTATAAGTATTATAAGCTAGAGGTTTATTTTTACCATTTATAACAGAAATGGTAATTTTATTTACCGACTTTTAATACCGAAACCCAACTTTTCATCTAGAAAAATCCCATTATTTCATTTGGGTACTACAAAAAGGAAAGCAAGCACTTTTGTATGCATGTTTTTAATGTCGTTGGAGGAGGGCGATTCTAATCATGTAGTAGTCTTCATCTTTTAGAACTTGATATTGATACAAGGTGACCTGGCGGTCTAGGGGTAAGGTGTCAGACTTCTGTGCTGGCGGCCAGGGTTCAATCCTCGATCCCGGCACAGATTTATCTGATTACCAAACCCTTCCTTCACCTCTGCAAGACATCTTGTGAATGTGGGGAATGCCAGGCCTCCACCGTGGTTCGGATTCCACGTTAAACTGTAGGTCCTTCATTTCATCTCACAATCACCCTACCATTACACTTTAGCGTAAGTGCGTATAGCCCTAAAGAGTAGTAAGACGCGGTGCTAATAATAATAATAATAATAATGTTACACAGTGATTAGTGGCTTTACGGGGGCATTCCTTTTAGCACCGCTTCTTACTACAAGTTTGATCTGTACGCATGTATATTCTAATTACTCTAGTGTGTTAGAAATTAGGAAGGTTGAATTTAGAGGAGGCGTGCCCGTATTTACAATCAAAATCAAAGACACACAGACATACACAAACACAGAGACACACAAGCACAAATACATAAAAACACGGAGAGACACAAAAACAAATACATAAAAACACAGACACACATAGGCACAAATGCATAAAAATACAGAGACACACAAACACAAATACATAAAAACACAGAGACACACAAGCACAAATACATAAAAACAGAGACACACACATACATAAAAACACAGAGAGACACAAAAACAAATACATAAAAACACATAGAGACACAAAAACAAATACATAAAAACACAGAGACACACACAAAAACAAATACTCATAAACACAGAGAGACACAAACACAAATACATAAAAACACAGAGACACACAAACACAAATACATACAAACACAGAGACACACAAACACAAAGGCACACTAATACAAAGATACACAAAGACAAAGACACACAAAGGCAAAGACACACTAATACAAATACACACAAATACAGAGACACACAAACACAAATACTCATAAACACAGAGACACACAAACACAAATACTCATAAACACAGAGACACACAAACACAAAGACACACTAACATAGATACACACAAACACAGAGGCACACAAAGATACACATAAACACAACATACTCTGGAACACAATTTCCCATTCAAACTATAAAGTATTTCAAAGCTACGGGGAAAGTACATTCAACAAACAGTGTAGGTCGAGTGATTTAGAAAGTAACGCATGGGGAAGAAAGGGTCAAATCGATTGCAGTGAGTACAATGAATTTGGACCCTCGGAAATTCTAACAAATTACTTCTAGAAACAACTTTTTAACTCACGACCAGACAGCTTGGAAGCGCTCTGTTGCCAACGTTACTGGTTGTTTATTTTAGCCCCATGTCTTACTACCCATTCGAGCTGTACGCATAAAATTCCAGTTAGTATTTCAAACAACTTCCTAGCCGCTAACCCATATAGGTTATACCTGACTATTTCAGTATCTAAAAGGCGCCCGTCCGTATTCTAGCTTAATGGTAAGCTATATCAAAAAAGTCAAGAACATAAACTGTAGGAAATGTTATGTTTAACATTATTTCATCGGAACATTATTTAATAACATTGATAGTTCCAAAGATAAGTGAAAAATGAGTTTACTACTGCTATTTTCCAAGATGGTGGCCCTAGCAAAACTTTATTTTTCGGGGTCTTTTAGTATGTTAGTCGGGTGTCCTAATAATAATGATATATATATATATATATATATNGTCCCTTGCTTGTGAGGTGTTTTTTTAAACTGATTGTGAAATTTTTGTCTATAATGTCATGACTGCATAGACGGACAAGACCTTTAAGTAAAACTCCCTAACCTCCACACCCGATACTCTGAATCTACCACCAACTAACTCAGGAGACAATCGACAATATCAACCTTTCAAAGGTTGCACATGAATACCGACTATTACCCGAACCTGATTAAATCAGCTCGAGTGACTCAAACAATGAGTAACTTAATTTTTTTTAGCACCGCATTTTACTAACCGTCCGGGTTATACGCCTATGTACTAATTAAATTAATGGGTTAAGGATTGGGTAGATTTTAAATTTAGAGGTAATGTACTCACATTTGCATAGAAAGAGAGTTGAAAACCATTTAAGAAAACCACCCTCGGTACACCCAACCGGGATCAAACCCCGATCTCACTGTCTTCGGCAGTCTAGTCCAACACGAGAGTAGCGCGTTATCCCACATGGCCACCGAGGTGGGCTCGTCACTTAATTCATTCATCATATTACTCATCCAAAACTGTAACCAAATAATCTTGCATCAGCCAATATCCAAAGTCTTTCATCATGTCACACATCAACCAATAAATTGTATCGTAGCAAGTCTAAGGCGTCACTCTTGCAAAATACTAGACTGCCTATGACTGTGAGATCAAGGCTTGAATCCTGGTCGGGTGTACTGAGGGTATTTTTTTTCCTATTTAGTTTTCCACTCCTTCCTTCAAGCAAATTCGAGTACACTTCATAAAAATTCAACTTTCCTTGACCCTAACACATTAACGTAATTAGTACATAAGCGTATAACCTGAACGGGTAGTAAGACGTGGTACTAAATATATATGTGTTTTGTGTAAACTAGCCAGTGTGTTTGTGTTTGTAATCCAGGGTTCGCGCACCGACGCTGCTTGAGCAACGCCACGTGGTACCAGCACCCAGAGTCACCGAGTCGGTACGGCTGGTCCAACTACACCACCTGCGTCGATACTGACGACCTGGAGGTAATAGGAACGCTACATTTGGAAATACGTTATCTTTAATTAGGTCATGTAGAGTATGATTTTGGTAGGAAGAACAGTAGAAGTTAGTTACTAAAGTTACTAAAACAATTTTAATATATTCATACATTAAGTCATGTAATCTGTAGCCATCCCTATTAATAGATTCTGTCAATACCTATAAAATAACAAAAATAATTTACTAAAATCTTAATATTCTTGGCCCAAAGAAATTTGCTTGAATTTTCTGTACTGTTCTTCCAACCAAAATCAGGGTATAGGTTTCAACTATATTTACACCAATATCCTACTATATAGAAGATTTATGGTAGGGAAAAAGGCCTTTCAGAAGTCAATTGCTACGGTGAATGGAATATATATATATAAGTGCAGAGTAGCATGGAAAGAAATGTATCGATTCGGTTCACCCAGGAAACGGGTCAGTGAGTTATGTTCCGGGACTTTCCCGGTCAATATGTGACTGTTTGCATCCCTAAGTAAGATATATTTTAATTACGTGGGTCTAGAAGCATGTATTATAGATGGGAAGGGTATGAATATGCATCACCCTTGCTTACTACATGTAACTAGATATTAACATCTATACTTTATATTTTAAGGTAAATATTAAAACATTCAATATGTTTTTTTCCTAGTTAAATTCCACCATTCATCTTTATTTCTACTGTGTTCACATTCAACCAACTCTTTCTCTTTATTTGAGGAGGGCGATTCTAATCATGATAGTAGTTCTCAAATTTTAGGCCTTGATACTGATACAAGGTGACCTTGCGGTCTAGGGGTAAGGTGTCCGACTTCTGTGCTGGCGGCCGGGGTTCAATCCTTGGTCCCGGCACAGATTTATCTGATTACCAAACCCTTCCTTCACCTCTGACAAGACATCTTGGGAATGTGAGGAATGCCAGGCCTCCACCGTGGTTCGGATCCCACGTTAAACTGTAGGTCCTCCATTTCATCTCACAATCACCCTACCATCACACATTAGCGTAAGTGCGTATAGCCCGAATGGGTAGTAAGACGCGGTGCTAATAATAATATCTTACTTGTCACTATACTTTTAATCCTTTTTTTTTATCCAATTTCTTAAAAAGCTCTTTTCAAATATAACTTTAACCCCAATATATTCTGGCGATATCGTTATTACGCCAAACAGTTAGGGAGCCAATAATGGCGATTCTCATAACATGCCCTATTCGTCCATCTTAGGATGTTGATTACTGATTATTGTGCTGGGGAGTTAGCACACGGCTGGGTGATAATTGTAATTGTGTTATACCTCAGCCAATAGAATTTTGTAGGGAATTGGTTCAATAAGTTCCCAAGATAGTCGAGTTCAACACGAGTGCAGTATTTATTAATTTGAAATCACACTTTTATAAGTGAAAATCTTACATTACACTGACACAGATTATACTCGTATAACCTACAGACACGAAGAGCCAAATCCACCCAGAAACTGCTCCAGTCCTTTATATATGGCCTACCCCTTGCTTCCTGGACCCCTTGTCTTTAGTGTTAAAACCAACCAATAAGAGAGCTCATGGTAGTCTGATGTTGTGAAGGCTAGCTTCTTATTGGTTGTCCTAACACTGTTTGACCTAAAAGGTGGCCAACTAATCACCACACTTTTAAATGAAACGTAAGAAGTATTTAAACAAAGAAAAGTTGAATACGTAATATATTTGAATTTACTTTAAACTCATTAAAATAAATAAATAAAAATTAATAAAAATTATGTTAGTAATAAAGATATAATTTGAATTTAAAATCTTGTACTGAAATTAAATCGTTCAATTTTGCCTGGTCATCCATGGATGAAGTATAAAAAGGAAAATTTACATACAGTTCTTTAAAGAAAATATACCTCATCCATGACTTTTCAAATAAATGAGAGGTGCTGAGAACAGTATCATTAAAATATTTGTTTGGCCAGTTGAAATGTAAAGGTTCCACCCTACATTACACCCTATCCTTCTCTCAGGCTAGTTATATCAAGTCCCCCTCATTACAACCTATCCCTCTCTTGAGCTAGTTCGATCCAGTCCACCTCATTACACCCAATCCATGTTTTAAACTAATTCCATCCAGTCCCTCTCATTATACCCTATCTCTTTCAGATCCATCCTAATGTTATCCTCCTATCTGCTTCTAGGTCTTTCCAATGGTCTCTTTTCATTGGGTTTGCCAGTCAATACGCTGAACAAGGTTCTAGATTCTTCCATTCGCACTGCATGTCTGGCCCGTCATAATTTACGAGACGTGATTATCCTAACGATGCCTGGTGATGAATACAGACTATATAACGCATCATTATATAAACTCCTCCATCTCTCAGTATATTCTTGCCCTTTTGGACCAAGCATTTTAATAAGCACCTTGTTTTGGAAAACCCTAAATTTTTCTTCGTCATGTAAATTAAGTGATCACGTTTCACAACCATAAAGAGCAACAAAAAATATATATATCGTACCAATAGAAACATAGAATTTAATTTTCTTCACACGATGACCTCAAAATTTCTTGAATATCTGTCAATGGTATCTTGGATATTATTGACAGCTTTTTCTCTTCATCTTAAAGGTTTCTCATCTAATGCCACTCTGCTTATAAAAGATATTCAACAAAAAATTACATACCACTTTAATCCAAGAAAGTTTTTGGTCTTTCCTGTCAAATTTTATTTTTCGCACTTATTTCCCATACAGTAGCCCTGTGGCTTCTTTGGGGCTGACTGACAGCTCACAACTGACTTCTCACAGTTAACATTTAGGTTTTGTCAGAAATGACAACTGCTAAACACATGTTTATGCATATCATATGGTTCGGCGTAGGGATACATGATTTGGTATGGTAACTTTTCAAAGCTTTCAGCTGTCCGCCGTCAGTCAGCACTAAAGAAGCCATGGGCCTACTGTAGTTACCCTTCAAATATAATTTAGATGAAGAAGTGAAAACATAATATGTGGTGCACCACACCATTTATTCAAATCTACGGATATCTACATTTACAGTTTCGTCAGCGTGTCAACACCCTGTATGTGAGCGGCTACTCTGTGTCATGCGTGGCACTTTTCGTGTCGCTGGCCATCTTTTTGTCGTTCAGGTAAATAACATTTCATATTACAAGAGTTCCGGGCTCGATTCCCGTGTATATGTGTCATTTTTCAATCTACTAATATGATACTTGATACGGCTATATCCGTTGCCTATTGGTCATTTCGATCAAGCTTCGCTAGTTTAGTAAAATTATCTGTACAAGACTTTGATTTCTTCCATTATAATAAGGGCCTTGGTACACCGATATGCTATGTCACAACAACTAAAACAGTTATAGCTTGTATTTAATTGTGTTCTTATACGTCCTTATATTAAGTAACTAACTGCTTATATGTATTGATTTATAACACTTCACTCGTTTTAATCTGATTAAATAAAAGAAGAATTATTTAGGCCTATTAATAAATTGACTCTATAGGGCTTTAAATACCTACAAATTACTAGTTTGTGACATAGCATATTATTGAGCCAAATGTATCGTATAAATTTACACCAAAAGGCACGTGAACTAAGAACCGTATTTATAGTCGAATCTCAGGAGTCAACCAATATCCCAGAATACGAATAACAAGAAGTTCATGTCGTATTTATAGTCGAATCTCAGGAGTCAACGAATAACAAGAAGTTCAGGTCGTATTTATAGTCGAATCTCAGGATTCAACCAATCTCTCAGTATACGAATAACAAGAAGTTCAGGTCGTATTTATAGTCGAATCTTAGGAGTCAACCAATCTCTCAGTATACGAATAACAAGCAGTTCAGGTCAAATATAAGATTTGTTGAACTTCGAATCTTGATTATGGAATAGTCCAGATTCAAGCTCAGACAGTTCGTTTCATCATTTACAGAAATGTCGGAGTTCAAACGCTGAACAGATTTACTGAAAGTTTTTTTTAGCTAAAACGGTTTTACACTCTCCCTCCCCGTAAATGCTGCTTTATTAGATTTAAGCTCTATATTCCTCATTCTTATCCCATTAATGTAAACAAGATATTATAAACAGGATGGCTAGTAATATATATTATGCCGTACAAAGTATGAAACATCTATAAAAAAAATTACAATTTGATAAAATGTAACTATAATATTATTAATTTATATGCATAATAAGGCAGTGTAGAAAGGCTGTACAGTAATGTAAAGTAATGTAAAGTAACACAAAGATAGGCTATATAACTACATGTTTCTAGAATGATTTGAAATATGTAAGTTACATATTTCAAATCAATAATTCAAATATGTAACTTACATATTTCAAATCATTCTAGAAACATGTAGTTATATAGCCTATCTTTGTGTGTTTCCAATGCGTCTTTTCTAATGATAAAGGAACATCTACGAAAATTCGAAACAATCTATGAAGTGTAATATAGTGCAATAGTTTAAGAAGAGACTAAATAAAGAGAGAATTGTTTTTTTCTATCTAGGCCTAACCTAACTATCCTTTCAGGTTGGCTTCCTTCACTTTAATTTGCTTTACATTACTTTACAGTGTGTTATTATACATTTCCAGGTAACTAGGCAATTAATCAATATTACTTTATATGTATTGATAATATTGATAAAGAATAGCAACTTCAGATTACATAATTTGATATTTTAATTAATTAGAATGATATAGAAAATGTTTTAGCCTCTAACTATTCCACAATATAAAAAAAGTAGTTTTAAAAATTCACCCGCCTCGGTGGCGTAGTTGGCTAACGCGCTGGTCGTGTTGAGCTCGACTGCTGAGGACGGGGAGATCGAGGTTCGAATCTCGGTCGGGTGACCTGAGGGTGGCTTTTCCTAAACGGTTTTCCACTCTCCCTCCATGCAAATGCGGGTTCACTTCCTCTAATTCAACCTTCCCAATTCCTAATCCATTAACGTAATTAGTACTTAAAGCGTATAACACGAACGGGTAGTAAGACGCGGTGCTAAAAATTATTATTATTTAAAAATTCATTAAACTCATTTCATTCAGTAGCGCATTTCTCTACCGAAATAAAGAGACTTGTGTTTAGTTTACAAAATATCCAGGAAAAAACTTTCATCGGTTAAATGGTCTTACCCCTTTCACTGGGATAGGAAAAATATTTATTATTATTTAGCACCACGTCTTACTACCCATCCGGTTTATACGCTTTAAGTACTAATTACGCTAATGGATTAGGAATTGGGAAGGTTGAATTAGAGGAAGTGAACCCTCATTTGCATGGAGGGAGAGTGGGAAACCGTTTAGGAAAAACCACCCCCAGGTCACCCGACCGAGATTCGAACCTCGATCTCCCCGTCCTCAGCAGTCGAGATCAACATGACAAGCGCGTTAGACAACTACGCCACCGAGGCGGGTCACTGGGATAAATAAAGAGTCAGTGGACTGTCTTAAGTCTGATATAAAGTTAGTTTGTAAGTCACGTGATGATATATGTAATCAGTTAGTTCGGAATGTATACGTTAAATATACAAAAAGCTATGTCTATAATAGAGTTTTGTTTAATTTTATGGTCAAGAACTGGATTAATCCTGTATAGCTTAGTGCTAAGGACAATATACCACTAAAAAACCTAATTTTATGAGTTTATTTTCTGCGATCAGCTGTCATATTTCAACATAGGCTCGAATTGTATTAGTGAGCATCATAGAATGTTGGTAGCATTTTAATTCAAATAGAATATTCTGTTTAACGTTAAAATCAATATTTTCGCCCTTAGGATGAAAAAAAAAGTTAGGAAGCGAAAATGGCGATAAACCGAGAGATTAAATTAATTTTTTGAAAATACATTGAGAAATTTCAATTTAATGATATTTAAACCAACTTTAACATTTTACTTTGTATTACGAAGTTAGCTAATTAAAAATTATATATTCACACAAAGTATTCAGGAAACTTCTTATTAATAAACTTTTCTTGTGCTACTTGTCCGTACGTCCATGGTAATGAGGTAGGGATGAGGAAGGTGTAGCATAAAACCAGGATTATAACGATGACTCCTCCTCTGCCACTGACAAACAAGGGCGTATAAAGCTAATGTTAACATGGGCTTAGAGGGGGAGGTTTCCTAGAAATATGTACTATACCTTTAGTCAAATAATGTGTGTACAGTGCCCCTCGTATACACTGACACCCCTATTTCTTCCATTTTATACGCCGTTGCTGACAAACTAAATTAGATGAGACTGATATACTAATTTATATGCCCATCGATGCGTATCTATCTAACTATTTATCTCTTTATATATACAGGCTGGGTCGTTATTGTCCGACCCTATACATACACACACAGGGTGGGTCGTTATTAGAGTCCGATCCGCCGGGTGTTGATTCCGTATGGAAAAGTAAATAGTAACTATATGGACGACCTTTTCCCGAAAGTTATTGCTAAGGAAGTTATGATCCCTTGAAAATTGTGTTTTAAAATACTTTTATGCAAAACTCGGTGACGTGGTGGTCTAGGGGGTAAGGTGTCAGACTTCTGTGCCGGCGGCCGGGGTTCAATCCTCGGTCCCGGCACAGATTTATCTGATTACCAAACCCTTCCTTTCACCTCTGACAAGACATCTTGTGAATGTGAGGAATGCCAGGCCTCCGCCGTGGTTCGGATTCCACGTTAAACTGTAGTTCCTCCATTTCATCTCACAATCACCCTACCATTACACATTAGCGTAAGTGCGTATAACCCGAAAGGGTAGTAAGACGCGGTGTTAATAAAAATAATAATAATTTTATGCAAAATATCAGAAATAACAAATCCCTGGATAATATGTTGTTGAACTAAGATGTTAAACTTCTTGGAAACTTGTTTTGTAATATCATCCCTCTTCACTGATTAAAAGGGGGTTGCAATCTTCTTTCCACATTTGATTTTGTAACGGTGAGCTGGTTTTTAATTATGAATTATTAATCAGCATGTCTAAACTAACCAAAAAAAAAGGGTTGTCTTGTCGGAACACAATAAGGCTCACCGTTTCCGAGAAAACCAAATATTTAGTTTAATTACCGGTTGTTAGTGCCTTGGAGTTAGGCAGCCGGTTGTGCAAGACGAAGCTAAGGTGGCAACCCACATTTAATCAGTGAAGGGGGATGAAAAATACCAACCAAGTTTTCAGAGGTTTAACATCTTAGTTCAACAAAACATTATCCAGGGATTTGTTATGTTAGATCAAGTTGTTTCTAATAATTCTGCATAAAAGTATTTTAAAACGTGATTTTCAAAGGGTCTTGATTTCCTTTCGGGAAAAAGTCCATATATTTCTTACTTTTTGAAGTTATACTTCTTTAGGCGCGTTATGAAAAAATGATGAGAGTGAAATTTTAAGATGCGCGCGCATCACTGCAACACAAAAGTAACAGGTTGAAGCTAAACTGCGCATTAAGTCTCGGAAAAAAAAAGCTACCAACAAAATAGAAATAGAACCTCTGTTAGTCGCGCATGTTGGTACGCTTGTCGCCTCTGATCACTGTTTTCATATATATAATATTTATCCACATGTTTCTAGTTTCTACATTCACAACACGTGTTTTAGTTTCATACAAGTGCGAACTATATATGTGCTAATAAATTATGTCGCGCATGTTGGTACGCTCGTCGCCTCTGATCACTGTTTTCATATATATAATATTTATCCACATGTTTCTAGTTTCTACATTCACAACACGTGTTTTAGTTTCATACAAGTGCGAACTATATATGTGCTAATAAATTATATTCAGTAGTGATTTAAATTGAATATTTTGATTAATATTATTTACTATTCGTAAATATTAGTGAAAAAAATTGCGCTTATAGACTTTTTCAAGTGCTCCAATATAATTGAGGTTAACTATCCGTATGTATTATTTATTTAATGATGCCAAAGAAGTATAACTTCTCACGCGCGTACATAAGTACACACACCAATTTTTTAAATTTATTGTAAAGAATCACCTCTAGGTGGGTCCAAACCAATAATGACTCATCCTGTGTGTATATATATGAGTTTTATCTTAAACAAAGTAAATTTATTAGTATTATATATGTATATATATATATATATATAGAATACTAATAAATTTACTTTGTTTAAGATAAAACTCATAACATACAACACTATCACTGGGCTTGTTAATATATTATAATAGTGGGACGAATTCGTTTGCAAAAACAAACATATCTATTTAGAATTAAAAAGTACCTGTGTCCTCTTGGTATTGAGTCATATCATTTTAACACTATGTCAAATTACATTAGGAAATTTCAAGGGTTCACAGTGAGGGGGTATTTGTCCCATGATATCTATAAACATTGACTGCCTCCAGAAGATATTTTGAGGGTGTTTTGATTGGTTATTGATTGGAAGGGTTTGAACTCCCTTTACCCTGGAAGGTGACGTGCTTTACACTTCTGGCTTCCACTATGATGACGCTATAAGATTATTCCATAGTGTATAGTGTAGTCGGTTAGGTTAAGACGGCCACATTTCAGTGAAAACAGAGTGTACACAATGTAATTTCTATACATTTTATATTAGGTCTAAATAATATACTGTTTTTGCACAGCGTCTATTATCCAGCCAACCTATCCATATATTAGCACTGAAAGTAAAATTTTATAAAATTATAATTCATAGTTAATATATCCCAATTTGAAAGAGGAAAGATTGGAAAACTTTTTAGTTTTTTAATAAATATATCTTCTCGTTTCATTTTCACGCGAACCATATTTTGAAATAACGAACTCTTTTTTTTTCTTAGCGCGTCTTAATACCCATTTGTGTTAAATGCAAGCCACCTATTAATATTATTATTATTATCATCATCATACTAGCTATTTTTTATTTTATGTATTTAAAGTACACATTCTAAACCGAATGATTAAACAGCACACGACTAATAAATTAACTTAAATCTAAAACAAACACAACATCCAGCACCAGGCCACTAATTCACCCCTTTGAAACTGAAAACTCAAATTTCACTATTGATACACTTTCAGGCCAGGCCGGGACTCAAATCCAGAACCCTTGGCTTGGCAGGCAGACACGTTACAGACTGAGTTAAGGTGACGACCCATTACATTAGTAAAATAGTGATGAGTAAGGTAGAATTTTAGAGGATCTGTAAATACATTTGCGTGGAGAGGACATAAGAAACTTTTTTTGAAAATCCCTCCTCAGTGTATTCGGTCTATATTCGAACCCTTGACCTCTTCATCACTGGACAAACTAGACAAAATGAGTTTAAATTTATACTGCGTGTTCATTGATGCCGGCAAACCTCTTCTCAAATAATGCTGGATTTTTGGATGACTGCATTCTGGTAGGCGGTCTCTTTAAGAACGTAAACTACTTTTGACGTCATGGAAAATTAAGGTAGGATTTCCCATGTTTATCTATTTAAGTTTTATTCGGTGAATTTTAAAGAAACAATATTGAAACAAAAACCAGACATTAATAAATAACTCTAAAAATATGCTTACATTGTCACAACATTTTTAAAAATTTCTAAGTGCTTTTTTGTAATTTTTTTAAAAATCATCTACAGCTCAGGCTATTTGGTTTAATTACAATAATGTCCATTAGGATTGCTCTTCCCAGGATGTGGATAAAAACAATGTCCGTGGAAGTATATGTCTGTCTAGAATAGTAGATGAGAAAAGGATTATTTGAAACGCAAGTACATGTTGTCCAGGTGCAAATAGCAGTGTGTGTGTGTGTGTACTCGTCAGGGGAAGAGGAGAAGTGCTGTCATCAGAATTCTCGTAAGATACTCTCCTTTCTATTTCGTACATTGGCGTCTTAAGTGCGATAGAGCTTAGAGTGCTTAGGTGCGTCAAGCTAAAGACGTGACCCATTTCGTAAATAGCTTTGAAATCACCAAGACGTAGGCAATGTCGTGAACGATTGCTCTCTCTCTCTCTCTCTACAGGGTCTCATTTCACGAATCCACAAGAAACATAAGACTACCACCCGGGGATATTTTTCTTTGATCGGGAACTTGGGTTATCCTTTGACCCTCCCTTTCTATCTATCTCTCTGCTTCATCCCTGCCATCTTCTTGGTACGATAATTACTTGCCAAAGACCAACCTTGAAGGCAGAACCAACCCTGAGCAGCCATCTTGACACGGGTCCTTCACAAGCTTTGAACAGCGTAAAGCGTGTCCTTGAGGCCCGGGTGGCTATAGGGACCTAGTTCAATCCAAAGTTGTTGTTTTTATCACCGCGTCTTCCTTGTTCGGGCTACACGCAAATATGAAGGGGTTGTGACTAGGAAGGAAGCATTTTAGATGTGATATATCCACATTTGCGTGGAAGGAGAGTGGGAAACCATCTAGGAAAAATTATTATTATTAGCACCTCGTCTTACTACCCGTTTGGGTTATACGCACCCACGCTAATGTGTAATGGGAGGGTGAGTGTGAGATAAAATTAAGGACCTACAGTTTAACGTGGAATCCGAACCACGGTGGAGGCCTGGCATTCCCCACATTCACAAGATGTCTTGTCAGAGGTGAAGGGGGGTTTTGGTAATCAGATAAATCTGTGCCGGGACCGAGGATTGAACCCCGGCCGGCAGCATAGAGGTCTGACACCTTACCCCTAGACCACCAGGTCACCTTTAGGGAAAAAAAACATTTCAGTAAACTCAGCTGGGATTTGGACCCCAATCTCTCCATCATCAACCTCCCAGTTTAGTACGAGAGTAATGGCTTAGACATTCTGCCACTGAAGCGGTTAATTCTAAATTGCAGGTGTCAAACTAATCAAATATTTGCATGTGTGACTGGTCTCGTACCTCAAAAAACATTCGACACTAGGGTATGATGTTGTCCTAAGTTGAGTTAGTTTGTAAGTTTAGCAGTCGCAGATATACGATATAATTTGGCGCTTAGAGAGGACACGTTAAAAACACGAACCCATCGCATCTAACGGGGTCTTTTTCCCCGCCACCTTTTTTATCCGTTCGGTCTATACTACATGTAAATCGAGCCATACCAACCAAGCGGCCACCGTCTGTTGGCGAAGACAGTACCACCTTCCGTGTAATAGTGTCATGTGGTCAGTACAATGAACCCTCCAACCATTAGTTTTAGTTTTCTAGACCAGAACTGTTACTTTTTCCTCGTGAGGTTGAGCTAAACCCGTTCTAGACCCACTGCCTCACAGAAAATCTGGAAGCGCCGGGGATCAAACCCGGGCTCTCTGGATCTCTAGCAAGGAAATCTGACCCCTAGACCACAGAGGTGGTCTTGGTCCGGGATATACACATACAACTACTCTAATGGAAGAGGGATGACGTAGCATTTTGTACTCGAGTTTGTGTGGAGAGAAAATGTTGATACATTTCCTTTAAACTCTACCTCCTCTTTCCTACCTCTCAGTGCAGTTTAACTGCATACAGCTTGTACGATCAGTAAGATATCGTGCAAGAAAAAAGTAAAAGTAATTTAACATAGCTAAAGCAAAAACAGTTTGATTTAGTTGTGGGGCAAGCTTGCTTGGATACGATCTGTAAGACCAGGGGTTCAAAACCGAGTGGGTGAGCCAAGAATGGATATTTCCACAATGTGGTATCCTATCTATATAATAGAAGCTATGTGGTGTATTTTATTTATTTAACACCGCGTCTTTCCATCCGATCGGGTTATACGCTTATGCATTAATTACGCTAACGGGTCAGGAATTGAGAAGGTTGAATTTAAAGGAAGTGAACCCACATTTGTGTAGAGGAAGAGTGGAAAACAATTTAGGAAAAACCAGTTCACCCGAGAGAGAGTCGAACCTCGATCTACCCGTCCTCGGCAATCTAGCTCAACACGAAACTAGCGCGTTATTCAAATACGTCACCGAGGTGGATATCAGGCTTATTAATTACTGACCCACTTCGGTGGTTGCATGGTCTAACGCGCTACTCTCTTGTTGGGCTGGACTGCTAAAGACGGGGAGATCGGGGGTCGATCCCAATCGGGCTCACTTAGAGTGTTTTTTTCTAAATAGTGTTCCACTCTCTTCCCAAGCAAATGCGAGCACACTTCCTCTAAATTCAACTTTAATAATCCCTAAGACATTAGTGTACTTAGTACATAGGTGTATAATATGACCGGGTAGTAAGTAAGTCGTGGTGCTAAAAAAAATTAATTATTAGCACAAGTACCAGGCGTTTCCCGGGGTAGCCACGCAACGCAACGCTTTTCTTTTCTTAAAACAAACAGGGGGGGGAAAATCATTTTATTTCTTGCGACCCAGTCTTTAATATATTTTAAAAATTCTAATAAAAAATTCTAAATTCCAGCTTAAAGATGCACATGTTTGTGCACAGGTACTACTAATGTTGAAATTGCAGACCTCTGTGAGGGATAGGTATCGTGTAATTCTCATGAGAGACAAACTCTTCATTTTATTAATATAGATGTATAAAGTTGAAGTTTCTTAAACTTATTACTTAAGGCGATTTGCCCTTTTCATTTGACGTGGAAATGCAAAGCCATGGGAACAAACGGTTATCTTGAAGATGTTTGATTGTTTTGCAATTTTCTTTTCGGAAACGGTTTGTTCAAGAATAGAAGTATGTTGATTAACTTATACTTTTTATATACACACCCCCTTTATCGTTTTAACAGTGATCAAGTATCTATAATATTGACATTTTTTAAATAGAAAATTGTCGGCTTCATAACAAAAAATAAGAAAATGTAACAATTAATAAAGATTGATAGATTATCTTAGAAGGGGTGTTGAAAATATTAATATAAAAATGTCACTCGTTCTCAAGAAAACAGATATTTCCAAACGTATGATTTTCCCGCAAGACCAATCCGGTAGCTAGAGCCATCTACGGTTTCTGTGATCCATCTGCTATTATTATTATTATTATTATTATTATTATTATTATTATTATTATTATTATTAGCACCGTGTCTTACTACCCGTTCGGGTTATACGCACTTACGCTAATGTGTAATGGTAGGATGATTGTGAGATGAAATGAAGGACCTACAGTTTAACGTGGAATCCGAACCACGGTGGAGGCCTGGCATTCCTCACATTCCCAAGATGTCTTGTCAGAGGTGAAGGAAGGGTTTGGTAATCAGATAAATCTTTGCCGGGACTGAGGATTGAACCCCAGCCGCCAGCATAGAAGTCTGACACCTTACCCCTAGACCGCCAGGTCACCGATCCATCTGTTCCTGTTGGCGCGGAAGGTTACTTTGGTCAGTTGTGAAACCACGCCACGCCTTCCACCCTCACGCCCATCATCCCACAAAATAGGTTTAAGTCTTGCACTCTACAAGGTCAAGGGCCTTTAGTGTTGTTATCACCTTAGTTCTTAAAACTGTAATCGTTTTCCGGGAAGGGTGCTGGCCCCAGGGGGCTTCAGCCCAACGATCACTTGGCTAGAGTTATATAGCTTAGGCCTATGGAGCGTGCCATCTTTTTGAGAAAAAGTTGAAACTTTAGAGAGAGAGAAAAAATCCCGAAAACCTGTCAAAGCCATAGATATCTCTACCTCCTATTTTTAAAAATCTAAGATTACATTTTTTTTAAACATGCAGCAGACTTCGCGTGAATACCGAAATTGCGCGTGTTGGAGGCAGGCCTAACTAACCCCTAGTATTGTATACAGACTAATGCTGGCGCAATTATTGTATGTGTACACCCTTAATTTGATCTCTCTCTCTCTCTCTCTCTCATCAAGATTACACATTTTATACCTCCCTTTGATCTTTTACATTTGAAAGGGAAAGGTGAGGATATACCTTTTGAACTCAAAAGTGTTTCCAAATATTGACACAAGTGAACCGTTTAGCTAATTCAACTGAGGTAAGAGCCAACGCCAACAGTTTATCAGCGTGGACAAACCTTAATTAGAGTTATTATGACTTATAAACTCAAATAAAAATGTTAACGATCCATTTAATTATAGCCCACACAGGTGGCCACGCAGTTAAAGGTGTCTTCTCTGGCACCCCGATGACTTGAAGGAAGGAGTTTCAATCTCAGGTGGGTAGGTTCTGTTTTCATCGTATTTTTACTACCCGTCTAGATTATTTAATTGCACTGATTGAGTAGGAATGATACAGGTAGAATTTAGGGGAAGAGTGCCCGCATTTACGTGGAAGGAGAGGGGGGCGAGCCCATATAGGAAAAATAATCCTCAGCACACTCATTGAAGAACTGCACCCTCATTAGAGTGAGTAGGGGATGCAAAAGAAACATTTATAGTTGTTAAACCACCCCCAACGCACTCTCCAGAGACCTGGACATTGACTTCCCGTCAGCGATAATCCAGTCTATTGTAGGCCTGACGCCCTAGACCATGCTAACAGTTGGATGTGGGAAGAAAAATCAAAGGAGGAAACAAAATAATATAATAATAAAACCCATCCCGATGGGAAGGTATATTAGGGTTTTATTCTCTATTCTAGTTTTTTTCTAGTGACGTGGAGGTCAGGGTTTGAACACCGGCTGGTTATATAGAGATTTTTTTTTCTAAATGGATATCCACTCTCTCTTTCTCTCTCTCTATCTCTCTCTCTCCACGCAAGTGAATGTATAATTCTTCAAAATTCTACCCCATTGGTGTATAGGCCTTGTCTTAGCTCAGTCGACAGTGTGTATGTTTACAGTATGACCGAAAAAAATGGAACATTGTTGAAATGTCATCTTTTCATTTCTCAGTGATGAATTAATAGCTGGGGGGCTGGATGTTGTGTTTGAACTAGATTTAAGTTGCCTTAAAAGTCGTGTATCGGTTGATATAATCAGTCGGTTCATAATGTGCATGCTAAATCTCCTAGAAACAATAAAAGAATGAGTTGCACACAAAAAAAATGGAACCAATATAAAAACAGTTTTCTGTTTAGACTAGAGGAAATATTCAACAAATCACGATTCTATTTGTCGGAGAGGAAGTTTCTAGCAAAATAACCCGTCACTTCCTTGGGACAGGTCTTCAGGATGAAATCGCGCGCGAAAGATTGACGGCAACGCAAATTGATTTCTTAAAGAAGAAATAGGATAGAAACTTCCCTCCAATTGGAAAATAGAGGCTTTACATGATGAAGGCAAAGTTAGAAAGTGTCAAGGAATCTATTGGTTAAAGAACGACACTCTGGTTTTTTTCTTTGCTATTTTCTTAAATCGTATAAAGGAATAGAAATGTGATCGTGAAGTTATTCGACTTCGAGATTATGATGGATGACTCTCGACGTTTTATGTACTCCAAAACTAAAAAATAAATAATATGCGTTTCACAATTATTTCTTAGAATCCGTCTGTATCGGGAGCTAACAAAACTGGCCATACTTCGAAGAAATATTGTGATTTTTATTCTAGATATAACATTAAAGGTAGTTTACTGATTACAGTTTTTGAAATTTCTAATAGTTTTTTTAAATAACTTTAACGATTTTGTTCAAAATTGATAGCTGCAGACTTGTTTTAAAGATTTTTTTATCGCCGCATTTTACTGCCTGTTCAGGTTATACGCAAATATGATAATTACTACAATGAGAAAGAATTAATTTTAAAGGTAGTCAACCCGTATTTGCGTGAAAGAATAGTGGGAAACCATTTAGGAAAATACACTCTTAATAGACCCGATCGGTATTCGAACCCAAATCTCTCCGTCATCAGCAGACCAGGCTATCAAGAGAGTTCCTTAGACCAGTCAGCCAATGAAGTGGGTGTACATTTATTTAAAGGTAGTTTTCTAATAACCAATTTTTGAAAATTTTGTTCCAAACTATAAAATACTACATGAGAATTGTGTACGATTGTGTCGGACTATTAAAAAATATATTAAATGTAACGCTATGGTAATTAATTACATAATTTAAGGGGTGAGGTTGAGAAAGATATATTTTGGGGATGTGCACCCGTATTTCCGTGCAAGGCGAGTGGACATTTATTTTTGGAAAGAAAACCTGTCGTTACATCCAGTTGGTATTTTAAACCTCAATCTCACCATCCCCTGCGAACGAACCAGACAACTTCAGATGACGAATTTGTCAGTCTGCCCAGCAGGCCCAGGTGATAACTTATTTGTCAAATTTGTCTCAATTTTATCCATGTTATACTTAATTGAATATTTGTCAAAATTAATTATTAATTTGTGGTAGCAGCCACAATAAGTTTTTTTCAACAAGCTTCCCATCCCCATCGGTGGGAACACGGACAAGTCTTCAAGCTCTTCTAGTCTGGTTGGCTGTTCATGGGCTAGTCAGGGCTTCCATTTATAGCCGGGTGTACTTAAATAGTTTCCCAATCTACCTTTATGAAAATTAGGTTACAGTTGCTCTCAATCCTACCTTTCTCGTTTTAAGTGTAATTAAATGTGTATATATTATTATTAGCACCGCGTCTTACTACCCGTTCGGGTTATACGCACTTACACTAATGTGTAATGGTAGGGTGATTGTGAGAAATAAATCTGTGCCGGGACCGAGGATTGAACCCCGGCCGCCAGCATAGAAGTCTGACACCTTACCCCTAGACCGCCAGGTTACCTTTTAATGTGTATATATACCCCGGACAAGTGGTGAGATGCGATGGTAGATAAATGGTACCTTGGACCACACAGGCTTTCTCTCTTTTTTATCTTAAAATATAAATATTTGTTAAAAGAAGCTCGTAAGATTTATGAGACGAAATAATATATATTTTTCAGAAACACTCCCACCAAAGAGCATTAATTAATAATACACACTGTTACATAAATATTGAGGAAAGAGGAACATCTCTGTTTACTAAAGAGCATAAAAATCAAATTCTGATCAAAGACCTCCATAAAAAGTATATATATTTGATTATAGCTCAGAAACTATTGATTTTATAAACAAATAGTTCAAATAAACTGGTGTTATTTTTTAAGAGTAATAGTAACTTTACGATGGTAGGTTATTTCGTATATTTAATAGTTGCGGAGATATGATTAAAATTGTAAATTTCCACTTATTTATTAAATGCCCTCAAAATCATTATCATGGGAAATAAGATGTTCCAATTTGTTTGAGATGTTAAACAGTGCATGGATAAAAAAATTTACTCAAAACCATTATAGTGGATTTCGAGGGGGAAAAAATTATTTTTTCTCTTTTTGCCCTTCAGTAAACTACCCTTAATTTTAGGATTATATATCTAATTCAAAAAGTCCTCAGTGTAATCTTATGAAAAACCTAGATGCCAGGTAAAATGGTTTCAGCTCTAAGCCGAGATACAGACAGACAGACAGATGGCATCGTGAAAACCTAGTTTTAGGACTCCGTCGACATTTGTCAAAATCCAGGATTCGATTTTTTTTTT
>CABFVX010001733.1:126483-145552 GCA_902151425.1 Timema shepardi
GGCGCGTATGCCAGTGGTGGAGGAGGTGGGGGTGGCGCTCTTGGTGGCGGGGGCCCATACACGAGGGCTGGTACTCCGAAATCCGGTGCGGAGAAGAATGTGACTACGTGCTGCGCCGCCACCGCAGCCAATAGCACAGTGGCCACGAGGAGCTGCAAACACACCCCATCCATCAGACAACATTATACAACACTATACAGTTGGCTCTGAAATAATCTTGACATCTCTACGGGAATCCCTTAGGCTCGTTAGAAGCATGCCAACAGCGAGAGTAGAAAGAAAGCTTTATGAAATACAAACATTTTTTTTTTTGCTGTCAACATTGTTAAAAATTTATTGTACTACTTTGTATTATTATTTTGTAGCTATTGGTATTATTTATCAAAAGCGACAGCTACATTTTAGGTGGTTTTACGAGTGAACATATGAAAATAGTTTTAGTAACGTTTGTTCGCTCAAAGAAGTTATTTTCTTTCAGAATCCAACTAATCAAATTTTATGATTTATCTATTATTATTACCATTACGCTTTATACAGGGGTTATTAATGGCTTAGCACAAGGTTTAGGGTTAACGATGGTGGATTTAGATGAAGTGCACTCTTATTTGTTTAGAGATAAGATGAAAAAGAAAACATTGTTATAAAACACATGGGGGAAGGCACCACCCTATGCATCCATTCAAGATACGAACCACTATTTGCTTTGTCACTGGATATACAACCTCTTAGGACTGACTCTTTGGACTGTGTGACCAGCGGTGAGGCTACTTACATGGTTTACCTGAACTGAGTATATGTATTATTTCAACTATGTGTAATATTGCACAGCTTGGTGAAAAACCATTCAGGATTTATATTTTCCAACCAAATGGATTTTTAAATATAGCTTAGTTGTTATAAATATTTTTTTAATACGTGTAACTAAGTTTAAAAAAAACCAATGAACAAGGAATCTCACACACAGAAGTAAGGTCACCTGTTAGTTTTCCTGATTCTGTCTCAAGAAATTCGGGTGGGGTACGATCTTCTAAAATGTGGACTGTTTTACTTTCCATGGTTGTGATTTTACATCGCCTGTCTAGGTGAATATATCTTTAAAATTAATTTACCTTCTTCGTCTTGTTCCCTTGAGATAGAGAGCATAGACTGATATAAAATATCAACACGAAAGCAGATTAATCTGATAGGATATGAATCTTCACACCAAAACATTTGTAAACTAAGGGAAACATACACGGTAATTTATTTGTAATCAGGTGATCTGGTGGTCAAGGGGAAAGGTGTCAGACCTCTGTGCTGGGGGGTCAGGGGTTCAATCCTCGGTCCCGGCACAGATTTATCTGGTTGCCAAACCCTTCCTTCACCTCTGACAAGACGTGTATTAATCACAACTATGTGAATGTGTGGAATGCCAGGCCTCCACCGTGGTTCGGATCCCACGTTAAACTATAGGTCATCCATTTCATTTCACCATCACTCTACCATTACACATTAGCGTAAGTGCGTACAACCCGAATGGGTAGTAAGACCCAGTGCTAATAATAATAATAAAAATAATTGTATTCATTTCTCCCTAATTACGTTGACGAAACATTGCCTTCATTCCAACCCACACTTGTGGAATAATGCCTATTTTGGAGAGGTTAACCCAGGGTTAAAATCTCAGCCAGGTTGTTTTGTTCTTAGATGTTATCCCACTCTTCCTTCAAACAAATGCACGTGCATTTTTCTGAGCTCAACTTTCGTATCCTTACTATATTAGAATAAATATAAAGATGATTCAAACCTAAATATTTAGTCGTACATAAGCTTTACTTTGTGAGTATTTCTTTTCTAGTTTAACTTAATTTTTATTTGGTAATAAAAGCATTACCTATACCATATACAGTATTATAGCCTAGTTGGATTATTAAATTAATTGTATAAAGTATTTATATTATTTTAAAATGGCTGCATGACTGAAAAACAACAAAAATAAATTATCAACTTACTCCAAATGAGTGTCTTGTTGGTTAATCGGAAGAGTATGTACCAAAATACAACAAAGAAAACAAATGCAATGACAATCGAACAAGCTCTCAAAAAAATACATTTGTAGTGCATTTTGCTTAAATTTCAGACTAAAGACAACATAAGCATACAATAAAGAAACATAAGGTCCAAAATGTTTGAATTAACACGACAAACAAAATGATATATCCATAGATAGCAGACTGCGGATTTATATGCATAAAAAACCGGCCAAATATATATGCACTTAAAACTGGATAAATATACAATAAAAAATTTAAATATGCATAAACAAACGCCAAGAATCATATTAAAATTGTATTATAAAATTATAAGCTACAATAGCTTACTGATTGTGGTTTAGTGGTTCTGGTTACAATAAACAGCTACATATTTATCCAGAAAAGAGTGAATCACTTCCTGTTATCACGTGAAATGTTCTAGTACATTGATAAGCAAATCGCTACATCACACGTAGTGATACAATACTTGAAGCTGGCCATCTCTGTAAGGATATAAACTCTGTCACTTATACTGTGCTCCCCATGAAGAAGTTGACCAAATCTTTCCAAAACACAGAGGTCTGCATTCCTTTTCAATATGTTTTGAAACTTATCTGCCTTATCCCTCCCAGCTGTAACCCGGCACAATACTATATGCTTATTTGAAGAACAGTTCCAAAGATTCCGATAGTTGTAGATGTCGTGTTTTAAGCTTGATAATAGTGTTAGGAAGATTTCCAGAGATCTTTGATCATAAGATCCCTCTGCAACTTATTTTACCCACAAGCGCTGATTGCGGATCAGATGTTAACTGGAACTGTAGGGGTCAGCAAACTCAAAATATAGCCTAATTAGTCACAACAACTGTCCCTTTCTCTCCCTTCTCTCTGCAAAGCCGCTCTCAAATTCCATCACCAAGTATAGTGGTAACAGTTCAACAGCTCGTCCAACGAGCATCGTTTACCTTTGCAATATCTACCCGAAACGCTCTGCAGGCTCAATTAATAACAATAATAATAATGCGTTTCTGGGCTACATCATTCGTAGCCCAGTAGTGTAAAAATTAACCAGTACTAATATCCCATAGTCCAGGGGACGCCAAAATGTACTGATCGTACATCCTTTCCGAGGAGACTATTTCCATGTACCGATAAGATGAGGCGATGGTGAGTATGAGAGTGTGGAACCAGTGGAAATAGTAAAACCTAACTTAGGACTAATTAACCAAACCCTGATGACCGTCGGATTAATTCTCCTTTCGGGAAAGATTTTCAAGGTACCAGCTGGGATTCGAATCCGGAACCCCTAAGCTTATATCCAGGTGCACTGACCACTACACCACGGGGCCAGTTACTATTTATAGATTATAACTATACATTGTGTACTATAAATTGTGTAGTACTTTTTTTTACTGTCGAATTACCTTAAAATATAACCTAATTCATAAAAGGCTTTCAAAATTTTAATAATTTAGAAAGTTTGATAAAGTGAGTTGGTGATGGGTCTATTCATAAATTTGGCATACGTACAAAGTACTTCTAGAATAAATTTGAAATTTGGCACAGCCATAACCAATCTAACAGTTTCAAAAGTTTAGGGCCCAATATATTTTTTTTACAGTAGTGGATTAATAGAAAAATAATCAATTTGATAATTGCGATATTAGATTTATAACATACAGCCCACAAAAAATAAAAATAATTTCACAATATTATTCTTAAAAATATTATTTGTTTTGTGAATAAGGAAGATTTGTGGAGGAGTGATTATTTTTAAATCTATCTATAAATAAATAAAATATTTTTATATATTAGCTAACCCAAAGGCCTATACTGACTATAAAAACATCTTGTAGTTCAAGAGGTAAGCTACCAGAGATTACTGCTTACACATTTTTTCATAAAGTGAGGTTTATCATGCTTTTGTCCTTACGCCTTCAATTTCGACACTAACCTAAGGCAAGAAGTTTCCATTGCACTCAATTAAAAAAAGGGGGGTACTTGTTAAATATCATAGTTGACTAGGCCTATTTTTGACATATTCAGATATTTGATCTCTTAGCGCGGGAAGAAATTTATAAATAGACTTTGAATTTTGCATATATGCATTTATTTTTCCTTTGTTGATATCAGTATGCTAGCTTTACAAACATTTATTTTATGTAACATCTAACAAACCTACTCAGTGTTATGGTGCATATTATAGCATATTTTGTATATGCATGCATATTTTCACAAATATGCATGTAAATGCAGTAGACCAGAGTAGAAAAGACATTTACTAAATTGTCAAGAAAGATTTTAGAGATCCCCTAGCAGATGTTTGAATCCATTTGTGTAGGCTATTTATAACTGAACATAAAACCGGCCTCGTGGTATAATGGTCCGAGCACCGAACTGATCACCTAGAGGCTCCGGCTTCGATATTCGGCTTGTACCAAGGGATTTTTCTCGAAAGGGGAATAATTCCTATGGCCACCAGGATTTCAATTAATTAGGCTTAAGTTAGGTTTAAGATCTTCATTTGTTCCACCCCATCATATTCACTACCATCATCTCACCTCATCGGGATATGGAAAGAGCCTCCTTGGAAAGGATGTCGATTAGTACATTCGGGCGTGCCCTGGGCAACGGTACGTTAGTACCGGGTAATATCTCCATAAACTGGGATACAGACTGATGTAGCCCAGCCACAACATTATTATTAACATTACTATCATCATCATCATCATCATCATTATTATTATTATTATTATTACATGACATGAACATGATATTTAGACCTCCTGTCCATAGATATCGATGTACTATATATATATATATAATGTGTAGCAGCACTGTAGAACTCAACCTTAAATATGTTATAATCCCATTTAGAAAATTTTAAACATTTAAAAAAATAATTATAAATGGGACCATAACACATCTGAGGTTGAATTCCACAGTGCTGCCACTCGTTCGTACCATTCCATAAAACTTCACTGCCCACAATATTTACTTCAGTGTAACATTCCCGAGACTAATATTATGATTTAATATTGTAACTCAAGATAAAATCATAACTTACAAACGATAGGGGCATTTTAGGAACAAAGCTTTAAAGACCTACTAAGTTAAAGAAATGTGATCGCTATTTAATACGTAATGTATTGAGTTAAATTACCGTAGAGCGTCGATAGTTCGCACTTTAAAACAGGTCACACTCAAAATAAATACATAAATCACAAACTTCGCATTTATTAAACACCTAATAATTATGCAGGAACTAATTTAGTTATTAAAACTTATAGGTTATTTTTCCATCAACATGATGATTGCAAAATCAACCAATAACTGATCATAGATTATTAGCTGGGTGAGATAAGGTTCCCGGGATCGATTACCGGCAAGGCCGAAAATGTATCATTGGTTAAATTGGGTTTTCCCCCTTTCACACTTTTAATTAATGGCCGTCTGTCCCAGATCAAAGTTAATTTATCATGTGCTGATATAATCAATTGGTTCAGAAAATGCAGGTGAAATACCTAAAAAAAAACACTAATTGACCGGAATTAAATAGATAGAATATGAGAGGAAATTTATTTGAATTTGGATGAAGAAAGATATTACGAAATCATTTATGAGAAAACCTCCCTCAGAACACATTCACCGGAATTCAAAGTCTAACCTTTCCATAAATGGAAATCCAGATTAAGATTTATAGCCTCAACACCGGAGGACACGGAAAGCGCACAAGAGGGAGAAACCTCATATAAAGAGCGCAAGACGAGTTGGATCAAAAGCTTACCTGGGCCTTGTAGCCAAAATCACACAGGAANTAGGTTAGGTTAGGTTAGGTTAGGTTAGGTTAGGTTAGGTTAGGTTAGGTTAGGTTAGGTTAGGTTAGGTTAGGTTAGGTTAGGTTAGGTTAGGTTAGGTTAGGTTAGGTTAGGTTAGGTTAGGTTAGGTTAGGTTAGGTTAGGTTAGGTTAGGAATCGCCATAAAGTAGCAACACGACAAACATTTTATGCCCACAGTGATGGCAGGAATGAATTATCACAAAATATACTCGGCAAACGGTAATACCTTTTCATTATTTGGTGTTAGGTTAGGTTAGGTTAGGTTAGGTCAGGTGTTGAGAGACTAGAAATAATGGTGCGCTTTTGATGCACCTACCTTGTGAATTTCTTATACACCCCAAAGCGGGTGAACAAATTCGGCCCGTGTGATTCAGTACATAACCACTCAACCCGCCCATCAAAACAATTCATTATTCTAGATTGCGAGACTGATTCCTTCGACCGTGTGGCTACAGATGCGGGTTACTTTAAAATACACCATTCAATATGATTAAATTATCTATTTTGCCAAAATTCCTTTTTAGTATTGCAATTTTTTTTAACACCGTGTTTTACTGCCCGTTTGTGATATACGCCTATATAAGACTAAGGTTGAATTGGGAGGAAGTGTACCTGAATTTGTATGTAAAGATATTTGGTAAAAACAGCATCAGTACACCCAACTGGGATTCAAACCCAGTCCAGTCCAGTCTATTGCGAAAGTGACGCCTTAGACCATGCTGCCATCAAAGCGGGTTATTGAAAATTAAAATGTTATATAGTTATATATATAAAAGATATATTTTTTTATCACCAAGTCTTACTATCTGTTCAGGTTATATGCATGTATGATACTCTATTGAGGTAGGGATAATTAAGAAAGTATTTCAGAGATAATCTACACGCATTTGCATGGAAGGAGAGTGGGAAATCATTTAGGGAAAAATACCTCAAACCATTCGATTGGCATTTGAACCCCGATCTTTCTATAATCAACAGGCAAGTCTAGCACGAGGGTTACTGGCGCCTTAGACCATTCGGCCACTTAATCTGGTTTAAAATGTCATAAATGTTCTTGTTGGATTGATATAAATTCAAATTTTGAAATCTATAATTTTATTAGAACCACTTAGATTTTTAGTGAGTGAATTCTATTAATTTAATAACTCCTTAGTAGGTATAATATAATATAGATCCATCTATAATTCAAATTTCTGTTTTGTTTACTTTATAGACAAGAAATGAATCATTAATTTGAATCACTCTGAAAATATATTACTAAGTTCCGAATTTTTTTTAAAAACCATAAAATCCAATTTTTCGAATATTAAAACAATCTGTGCTAAACAAATTTCTAAAAAGAAAAATTTGGTTTAATAAAATGTTATAATGTTTAAAGTATACTTTCTAACCCCGTAATTAAATCAGTAATTTGACAAACAAATAACATAACCAACCAATAAACACACCAAGGCCTAACAGCACAAATATTGCTACCCGGGTAACATAAACAAATATGAATACTAAATTATCTTAATCTCTCCTCGGTGGCGTAGTTATCTAACGCGCTAGTCGTGTCGAGCTAGGCTGTCGAGGACTGGGAAATCGAGGTTAGAATCTCGCTTGGGTGAACTGGGGATGGTTTTTCTACTCTACCTTCACGTAAATGCAGGCTCACTTCCTGTAAATTCACCCTTAACCATTTATAATCCATTAGCTTAGTTAGTACTTAAGCATATAACTCGAGCGGGTACTAAAACGCGGCACTAAAAAATATATATATATATATTCCCAGTATTTTATAAAACTAAATCTACTTTTTTTCAATAAATATAAGACCATTGCCTTTTATTACATTTAACAAGACATATATAGTCATAAACACGCTTAATTATCATATATATATACTAATAATTATAAACTAATTTTTAGTATCATATGCCTTTATATATATTTTATATGCAGGTTAATAAAATATCCACTTCAGTGGCCGAATTGTCTAAGGCATCACTCTCGTTTTAGGCAAGCTTGCTGATGATGGAGAGATTGGGGCTCGAATCCTGGTCGGGTGTACCGAGGGTAATTCTTCCTAAATGTTTCTCCACTCTCCTTTAACGCAAATTCGGAGATATTAACCTCTAAAATGTTTCCTTCCTCGGCTCTACCACATTAGAGTTATTATTATTATTTATATGCGTAAAGCCTAACAAGTAGTCAGGCGCTATGATAAAATAAATAATAAATCAAATCTATATAGTTGTTTTCTCTAAACTAAACACAAGGCAGTTTTTTTCGCACAATTTCATAAATTAGATGTACAACTAATAGTTTACGGAGCTCGACTGCTGAGGACGGGGAGATCGAGGTTCGAATCTCGGTCGGGTGAACTGGGGCTGTTTTTTTCCTAAATGGTTTTCCATTCTACATCCACGCAAATGCGGGTTCACTTCCTCTAAATAAACCTTCACAATTCCTAACCCATTAGCGTAATTAGTACTTAAAGCGTATAACCCGAACGGATAGTAAGACGCGGTGCTAAATAATAATAATAATAGTTTACGCTGGAGTTAACCTCTTCTACTATGTGTTCGGAAAAGTATTGTAAACATATTTGATAGTTCTAATTAACTTTTAGAATCCCTCTGGCATTCCCAGGTTTTTCCTGTTATACAATCGCTGATAAAACTTAAATCACAAAGCCGGAAATAGTAATAATAGAGCCAATTAAGACATCTTTTCATCTGTGTCAGGATAAATAGTGAGCTACTTGCTCAGGAGTTTTAAGAAACAATATTAATTGGATAGTATTCGATCATCAAGCCTAATGGACTTTTTTTTCAAGCTAATGGTATTTTATGTGCAAGATTCAGAACCAACCTATCATATCGGCACACAATTTACAAACTAACCTAACTTTAAAACAAACACAAAACCCACTAACTGGATCTTTAGCACAGAAATCCGATGCACTGTGATGTACATCACATAATGGAACGTATATTCTAGCATTAAATCTAAATCGACTTTAATAATTATTATATTTTTTGATGTCAATAAAAGATTTTAGTCTCGAAATATTTCCTAAAACTAGCTTTGCAGTTCTAAACATTGGATGTTGTGTCTGTTCTAGAATTAAGCTAGCTAATGAATCGTGTGTTGATAAATAATCAATCGGTTCAGAAAGTACACGTTAAATACCTAAAATAAATACCTTAAATAAATTATACCTTATTTAAATTGATATTTGTTTATGGAAAAAGTAGGTGACCTGACGGTCTAGGGGTAAGGTGTCAGACTTCTATGCTGGCGGCCGGGGTTCAATCCTCGGTCCCGGCATAGATTTATCTGATTACCAAACCCTTCCTTCACTTCTGACAAGACATCTTGTGAATGTGGGGAATGCCAGGCCTCCACCGTGGTTCGGATTCCACATTAAACTGTAGGTCCTCCATTTCATCTCACAATCACCCTACACATTACACATTCTTAAAGAAGGGGTCCAGATCTCCCTCCTACCTCCACCTATCTACGGCCATGGATGCAATTCTATCTAAACATACGTGTAACAATCATACCAACCAGTTTCATGGTGCGATATCCGTTCCGATCTTGTTAACGGTGACTGAATGCTGGCCACACGGTAACCGAATACCTTCTCATACTTTATGTGACCCTTGTCCAAGTCTTATATAGCATGAGTCTGCCCCCCTCTCTCTCCCCAAACTCCACCCTCTCTAAAAGTCCGGCATAATAAACACACACGGCTAGCGCACCGGGCAAAAACAATATCCAGGGTCGCAGAAGGCGAAGTCAACTCTCACTTTCAACCCGCTTCAAACAAAACAAAGTCATCAGCAGAGGGGGTGGCATCGGCCATCAGTTCCTCGTCGCTGATCAGAGTGAGCATTTGGTCTCTGGGCTGGTATGTGCTGCACCTCTTCTCGGATTTGGACCAACTCGCACACGTGGTCACACGGTCGAAGGCAAAGGGTCTCAAAATCAAATTAGTTAAAGGGCCAGATCAATAAGCTCAGGGTGACCTAGTGGTCTAGGGGTAAGGTGTCAGACTTCTGTGCTGGCGGCCGGGGTTCAATCCTCGGTCCCGGCACAGATTTAAATGATTACCAAACCCTTCCTTCACCTCTTACAAGACGTGTATTAATCACAACTTGTGAATGTGGGGAATGCCAGGCCACCACCGTGGTTCGGATTCCACGTTAAACTGTAGGTCCTCCATTTCATCTCAAAATCACCCTACCATTGCACATTAGCGATGCTAATAATAATAATAATAAGCTCAGGGTGTTTTGCGTGTCATAGCGTTTATAAACATGTTTGCTTAAGGGTGTTATATGGTAGAACACTAAGATGTGTTGCAGACGTTTAGAAATGCCGCAATATTTAAGAAGTTGTTTAGTATCGTTATCAACAGAATGTAGGTGAAAATTATCAGTAGGTTCCTGACCAGTTCAAAAGTTTAAATTTAGATTTTAAAGTTTAAAAAAAGTATACCCACTACGCTTTATATGAAAATGTGTACTTCTGATGTTAAAGTCGGGGTGTAGGGAGAGTGAAAAAAAGGACAGTGTTTTTTACAATTTTTATTAAAAAAAAAACTTTTTTTGTCAAGATAAATCAAATAATGCTTCAAAAAATCTTAGAATTTAATTTTCTTCACATGTTAACTTCAACAGTTCTTAAATATCTATCAAGGGTGTCCTGTAATTTAATGATAACTTTTTCTCTTCATTTAAAAAGTTTGTCATCTAATACCGTTATGCTCATGACAGGTATTCAACAACTGTTGATATCAATATGTGAATAAAATTAAGCTCTTTGTTTTTACTGAATCAATATTTTGGACAAAAAAAACACGTTTTGTTACAAAACTGCTAAACACTGGCCTTTTTGTCGCGGTCTAAGCCTTAAAGCAAAAGGTTATAATACTAGATCTAGCCTTACTCCATCAAATAAAGTCATGCTATGATGGGGTCACAACAGAACGTTTGTAATATTATGTGGGAGTGTTTTATAGGGCTTTATGTAAGCTAACCTACATTTTTTTTTAAATTTAACTTAAAATATAAACTTACTAACTGGTCAAAACTTTCGCCTACATTTTGGTGAAAACAATATTAAAAAATCAAGGCCGTATCCAGCCAATAATTTCAGGGGGGCTTTGGAGGGCACATCCAACAATTGTCGGAGGCTATAAAAAATTATAAATGATAGATAGTTCTAGAAGCTATCTGAACTGGTTTTTTTACGGCAACATAGCCCCCTGACTACCAAAAATAAGGAAAATTTATAAATATTAAACACCTCTAGAAGCTCTGTGAAGTGTTTTTTTTATGGTAACACAACCCCCTAATTTGTACTTGTACCTTAATTTTGATATTGTCCATAAAATTTGGAGTGGTGGGGGTGTTTGAACCCTCAAAACCCTCCTGACTACGGCCTTGTTAAAAAATACAAACCCCCCTTCATAAATAATCTGGGATTTGTAAGCTTCTGCATCGCTTCTCAGTCCTCTCCCATGTTGCACTCTTAAATTCGTCGGCGGCGCGTCTTTACTACCCGCCAGCGCTATGCGCGTTTTTATCACACTCGTAGGTAGGGTATGCAGAAGATTTAATTTAGAGGAAATGTAACTGAATTGGGACGAAGGGATTTTGGGAGAAAATGTGTAGAACCAAACATTATCTGTACACTCAACTGTAATTTGAACCTTGACCTCCCTAACAATGGCAAACTTGTCCAGATGAACCTGACGTTTAATCTGCGTGCACACCTATTTAGGTATATACTAGCTATTTCATGCAATGTATTTAAAAACATTAAAGTACTTTATATTAAAAATGTTTTAAGACTTATATTTTGCCAGATGTAAATGTGGATCGACGAAACACCCAAAGCATTTTATTAAATAAATAAACGTCCTCACAATAAAGTATTTAAAGGGATAAAAATACATATCAAAGCTTTAAATATATATAAGTATTTTTTAACTAAAATTATGCACATGTTGAATTTAAACTTCTGTTTTTAGTTTGCATATATGACTGAGGGCCGGATGGTACTATAAAATTACTCGCTTTGCTCGTTGAGGGCTCCGCCCCCAAACCCCCAGTGCATTTTCTTTACAAGTGGATGTAGACTAATGTAATTCCAGATCCTTTTTTTTTATAGGTCTTACCGTTTAGCCACAAGAGACCTCCAAAGAAATGTCCACACTGACTTTAAAGTTGCTACACCATTTTGATTTATTTTCTGTGGTTAAAAATTAATGTCAGTGAGTGAATCAGCCATGTGGCTTAATAATAATTAATAATATAATTGTAGATAAGTGGGCTGGTTATATAAATGTCACGCGGGCCTGACGTAGCTAGTTGGCCGCGGAATTATGAACCCTCCTCTGAGTCAAGCTCGATGGTGGCTCCCGGCAAAGATTTATCTGATTACCAAACCCTTCCTTCACCTCTGACAAGACATCTTGTGAATGTGGGGAATGCCAGGCCTCCACCGTGGTTCGGATTCCACGTTAAACTGTAGGTCCTTCATTTTCATCTCACAATCACCCTACCATTACACATTAGTGTAAGTGCGTATAACCCAAACGGGTAGTAAAGACACGGTGCTAATAATAATAATAATAATAATAATAATAATTGATGGTGGCATGTAACCTTAGGTTCGAATCTCGGTTGGGTTTACTGGGGGGGAGGGGGAGTGTTTGATCGTGATTTATCACTGTGTGTTTTTCTATCGCTTCTATCTACCTCTTGGGATAGCTATTTTTTTATTAATATTTTTTATCCCCGCATCTTACTACCCGTTTTAGTTGTACACATGTGTGATAATTAAGCACTAACATTAGGGATGATGGAGGTTGAACTTTAAAGATAGTGTACCCAAATTTGCGTGGAAGAAGAGTGGATATCTATTTGGAAAAAAAACCACCCTCAATACATCTGAATGAGATTCGAACCCTGAACCTCCCCTTCGCCCCCGCCCTCCGCCCCATCGGCACACAGCTTCTTTCATCTGTTCATTCCACCACGCAAGTCTTTTTACGTTTACCACCATCTCAGATCCACACATATCTTTGGCTCACTCAACTACAAACTCTTTTGATTTATATTATTATCATTTATTTCGATAGTCCATTCATGCGCGTGTGAAGTTAGTTTTTCGCCCAGCATTAAAGTCTTACTCAAAATGATTATATTGTTTCTCTGAGTTGACCCAACTTCTTGTCAATACTATAAAATGTCTTTAAAAATACTTATTTTATGGGTTTATTCGAAAAACAATGTTCATTAAAATGTACTTGTTGAAAGATGAAAGGAAACTAATTTAAGTGGTGACTGTATTATTGAATCAAATTTTATTTTTATTAGGCTTTGATTTTATTATGAGTATTATGGCAGACCTACTCTTCAATAATGAAACAACAACAAAATATATTTCCGTTTTATTTTCAATCATATTTTCAATAATATTTACAATCGTAGTTATTAACGCTAAAACAAAGAAATGTATATGAAAATTTGTTAATAACAAACACGTAACTTATGACTTACATAAGGCATTTCAAACATGAATAGAGTATATTTTCCTTACCTACCTCGGTGGTGTAGTTGGCTAACGCGCTAGTTTAGTGTTAAGCTAGGCAGCTGAGGACGGGGAGATCGAGGTTCGAGTTTTGGTCTGTTGAACTGAGGGTGGTTTATCCTAAATGGTTTTCCACCCTCCCTCCACGCAAATGTGGTTTCACTTCCTATAAATTCAACTTTCCCAATTCCTAACCCATTAGCGTAATTAGTATTTAAGCGTATAACACGAACGGTTAGTAAGCCTTGGTGCTTAATTAATTAATTAATTAAATTATATTTTCCTTCTGCTTGTATATTGGAGTTAAAAACTGGCTAGATCAGATAGACGTGCTTTCATGGGTTGATAGTCTCAAGTCCGAAGGTTGCATATCTTTACAAAGTTAAATCAACTGAACTTTTTGGGTGGAAATCCACTTTGTGCACTATTCACTATGTTTCGATCGTGAAATCTATCATTGTAAATGATATATTTCAATTGCTTACGCATTATGTGTTATGCCCTATTTGTTATTCGCTATTAGTTATACAATATGCATGAATATAAATCCCTTCTGAGGAAAAAAACCTTTATATTCACTGGAAATCCAGCATGTTGTGAACCTGGTGCCTTATACCATGGGACCACCAGTGCGAGTTTTGGTTTTTACCCATGTATTGCTACCTACAAAGGCGTAACTTGTATTAACACTAACGTGACAAGAAGGAAAATGTAAGATTTAGTGGGAATTTACCCGCACTTACCCAGGGAGAAAGTGGAAACCACTTCAAATAAATAATACCTCAGTATACCTGGTTGTGATTCGAGCCCTAACATTACACTTCACTACCCGCCTCGGTGGCGTAGTTGGCTAACACGCTAGTTGGCATACAACCCGAACGGGTAGTAAGACGCGGTGCTGAATAATAATAATTACACTTCACTGGTGAAGCTTTATACCTCAGCCCGCGTGCACACCTGTGTGTGTGTGTGTGTGTGTGTGTATGTGAGCTTAGTCCAGTCTGTGTATTTCTGTACTTGACATCTTACTACCCGTTTGGACGATACACACATTTGCATTAATTAATTAGGGATGAAAAAGCACGGAATTTAAAATAAATATATCTGCAATTGCGTGGAGTGAGAGTGGGAAAATATTTAAGATAACAACACCTTAGTATATTCATCCGGGGTTCAAACCTAGACTTTTCTGTCATAGGATATACGTCAAGTTATGTGCTATGCAGCTGCTATTTTTGATGGATATTATCAATACCTATAAAATAACAATAATAATAATAATAATAATTTAAAATGTTAATAATGTCTACCTGCTTCTTTGGTCAAGTGGTCTGAGGCGTCACTCTCTAAATAAACTGGATTACCTATGACGGGGATGGTGACCTGGTGGTCTAGGGGTAAGGTGTCAGACTTCTATGCTGGTGGCCGGGGTTCAATCCTCGGTCCCGGCACACATTTATCTGATTACCAAACCCTTCCTTCACCTCTGACAATACATCTTGTGAATGTGGGGAATGCCAGGCCTCCACCGTGGTTCGGATTCCACGTTAAACTGTAGGTCCTTCATTTCATCTCACAATCACCTTACCATTACACTTTAGCGTAAGTGCGTATAGCCCGAACGGGTAGTAAGACGCGGGGCTAATAATAATAATAATAATAATAATAATAATAAGACGGGGATACCGGGGTTCAAATCGTTGTTGGATGTACAGAGTTTTTTCTTAAGTGGTTTTCAACTCTCCCTCTACGCAAATGTAGGTACACCTCCTCTAAATTCAACCTTCATCGTCTTTAGCACATAGCGTAATTAATACATAGCCGTTTAACCCAAACGGGTAGTAAGACGTGGTGTTAACTTTTTTTTTATTAATGTTGACCGTAAAAAATTTGTATCTTCTAAAAGGTACCCCAAGTGTTTATTCTTAGGAATATCAAGGTATAGACAATTTGAGACGGACGTCTTTATCCGCATGATACGGATATTCAGTCCTAGTTAGAATTCGCAATCCAATCAAGAACTTAATGGCGAAACCTCTCCTTGATAAGAGTATTAATTCTCGCTTATTTCAAACAAGATNTGACCGTAAAAAATTTGTATCTTCTAAAAGGTACCCCAAGTGTTTATTCTTAGGAATATCAAGGTATAGACAATTTGAGACGGACGTCTTTATCCGCATGATACGGATATTCAGTCCTAGTTAGAATTCGCAATCCAATCAAGAACTTAATGGCGAAACCTCTCCTTGATAAGAGTATTAATTCTCGCTTATTTCAAACAAGATGATAACCAACCTCACTTCCAAAAACTCATTCCTTTTGGCGTTATTACGTTAATTTATTGTTCATAAGTTCTAACACACAAATATCACAAGGAAACATTTCAACAGATGTTTTACTCCGTAAAAAATAAACAACAACTAAACGTTTGATGTTTGTGTATCCAATTTACTTTGCTAATGGGTATTTCACTAACCAGCCTTTAGTACTTATATCTTGAAATATTTGCGTTTTAATTACTTCCGGCGTATTTGACTCAGATGTTTTTGTCAAACGAAATTGTTTACCCACCTGGTGATGGCCAACTCTCATTAGAGTGAAGCGGCAAAATCTCTCAGAATAATATTGTGATGCATAAATATTAAGATTAGCTTAGATATAAACTTACTAATGGGCGGGATTATAAACGCTTACTGGTTTTAATCAAACTTTTTATGGTTATAATTATTAATACGAGAAAATGAAACTTTGTTTATAAAGTAGGGAGAATATAATGAGCTTCAATTTTAGTCAAGGAGTTAAAATAGTACAAGAGACCATTACCAAACCTAATCTTTGAAAAAAAAAAAACACACAAATAAAACTTATATCAGTGCAATACCTTTCCTCATGAAATGAGTCTTACTAACCGTCTTGAATATCCACGTAGAATTTAAAGGAAATACACCTGCATTCACGTAAAAGAAGAGTGGGTAGTTGATTATGAAATATCACCCTAAGTAAACTTTACAGAGATTTGAACCCTGACCTCCTCGTAATCGACAAACCAATCTTTAGAGATTGTGACGCCTTAGAGACTTAGACAGTAGGTGGACAACATATTTTTCAATATAGCCACAGGCTTGGTGAATGAGAAACCACAACATGTAAAAAATTAAAAATTAGGTAGTTCAATCAACATATTATCATCTGGAGCTAGTCAATGTTTAGAGATACACTATGGAACAAACACCCCCAAAATATAAACACCTAAAATGTTCCTAATTTAATTTGGCAGAGTGGAAAAAAGACTCAAGTCAATGCCTAGATCGGTGTTTCACGAACTCCTTTAAGTGTTCTTTTTAACATAAGTTTTACTACCAGTTCGGGTTGAACGCCTATATACTATTTAAACTGATGGCTTAAGGATTAGGATGGATAAATTAAGAGGAGGTACGCCCGCATTTGCGTGGAAGGAGAGTGGAAAACCCCTCAGGAAAACTCTCTTGGTGCACCCTACCGGGTTCAAACCCCGATCTCCCCGTCTTCGGCAGTCTAGTCTAACACGAGAGTAGCGCGTTAGACCACGCGGCCACCTAAACGGATATCTTTAAGTCCACGGTACAATTAACAAACTTCCATTCTTCGCTGCATACCGTTTTGTTTTGGGTACGCTCCGCGACAGACGAAAATGGATTACGCACCCAGACCAATGGTTGTACGGTAAATCAGAATTAAGAAAGTACAAACTAATGTTTTTCCTGAATTAATTTCAAATCAAATAGCCAAAACTACTATTTATGCATTTTTGTGAGGATTACGCCATCTAGATATCATATTCTGAAAATGACACATGGACACGTAAATCGAACCCGGGACTTTTGGCTTAGTAGTAGTATTTAATAATACAATCCCATACAGTTATAATAATTGTACAAATGACAGCAATAAGCCAATTACCGAGTCGAAGGTGGCTACATTATCTGATAGCTCGTGATCTTAGAAATCACACATTTGTAACCGACGATTTCCGCACGTCCATCATAGACTCTGCCTTAAAATATGAGTGAAGAATGGCCCTGAGTACGGGACGACTTCTGTATAGCTCAGTGGTAAGAGAATTGAAGTACTAAACCAAAGGTCTCGGTTTCGATTCCCGTGTCCAGGTGTCATTTTTCAATTTTCATAATCTGATATTTAATTTCAAATGTTCCAAGATTAAAGGTCGAGGTTAATTTTCTATAGCCACTTCTTTAACAGTTGGAAACATTTCGTTCAAACCTTAGTAATTTGGGGAAATCCTAACTCTAGCTTATCGCGAAATCTTTTGGTTTTGTCAAATGTATTAAAAATAATAAATGTTGATGACGGACGCACGGCTGCCATTTGTGCCAACTTCGTTCGTGTTCTTCTTATTGAACAGCGATGTGATGCGCTTTAAGCGGTGACAGCACAGCACGCACAAATGTTCAACCTATTGTCAAAATATTAACATTCGTATTGATAGTGTTGGATGTTATGAGTTTTATCATTAATTAAGTTAGTTTATATTAGTCTAGGTATTACTATCTATAAGTTAATTTATTAGTTTGCTAGTTTATTACTTATTAGTCTTAGGGTCGGTCTTATGAACTACCGAATAAATATTGCTATTAGGAGGTTAAAGTTATCTACCAGATAAAATTTATCAGACACTTTAAAGTTTTACGCGTCTTATGAACTGAATTTATTTGTCAGATAGATATATATAGGATAAATATATTTTTATTTAGAACAAGCAAGGTATAGGTACTGTTTTTACTGGTGCGCGCATGCGTATAAGCCCTGCTGATAGCGCTACAACCTGGCGAGTGGGGAGAACGCTCAACATTTGCTAAACAATGGCGGCTAAACGAGTGCGATGCGAGGAAACAGATGGCGTCACGTGGGCACAGAAGCTAAGATGTCTTGCGAGTATTAATTTTGGTGTATGCCAAAATGTGGTCAATAGTTGGGTACAACGTTTACAAAATGTAATTTATTGCACTCACATTTTGATAATTTGTTCTTATACAAATATAACTCTACGAATAGCTTGTCAGTTTATATAAAAGTGTGAATTAAATGTACTAACTTTTTATAGTTAGAGCCCGGGCCTGTACTTACTGAACAATTAAACCAAGATTTTAACCTAAAAACAGATTCTGATAGGTGAGACCTCATTAAAAACAACGCGTCACTATGGCAACAACCATATTAACTTCCAAATAAAAGTTATCAGGTACTTAAACCTCTCGATAAAAATGTAATGGATAAATACATTTTATTTGGCAGATAAATGATATCTGGCGGTCATAAGACACACTTTTAACTTATCCACCAAATATAAATATTTATTTATCAGATTATTATTTATCCAGGAGTAATAAGACCGGCCCTTAGTATTATAATATTATAATTATTTTAGTATTAAATATTATAATAAATTATTTATTAGTAAAAGTATATAAAATTCATTTATTCAGTATTGTTGTGTGTATATAACTATACTAATAAACCAACTTATGTTTAGATAACACTCATCAATTCCAAACATATCTCTAGTGTGTGTGTGTGTGTGTGTGTGTGTGTGTGTGTGTGTGTGTGTGTGTGTGTATATATATATATA
>CABFVX010001734.1:0-12366 GCA_902151425.1 Timema shepardi
ATACATACATACATACATACATACATACATACATACATACATACATACATACATACATACATACATAATCACGCCATTCCCTTACGGGGTAGGCAAGAAACTGTGAATATAGCTAAGAAAAATAACTTCGTACTTAATCCATCCTCACTAACATTCTCCATACTTCCCTATCCTTGCATTCTTCCTTCGCGTCAACAACATCCATACACCGAATCATACATGCCCTTTTATTCTTAAAACTATTAATGTTTCTATATTTCCCATATTCATCTATAATATTTAGCCACGTCTTATAGGGCCTACCCCTTCCTTTTGATCCACACACTTTACCTTCATATATTTGCTTCATCACTCGATCCATACTCACCCTCTCAATATGCACAAACCACCGTAAGACACTTCTTTCACATTGACCGATTGGATTCCTTTTCAAACCATACTTATTTAGTACCCATTCATAACTGACTCTGTTCATACGAGTTTTCCCACATACATTTCCTAGATATCTAATTCCATTGGCATTCATTTTGTTATTGTGTTTCTCCAGACAAATACATGCTTCACAGCAGTAAAACAAGTAATAAGTAATACTTCCTACAATCCTTTAACCTAAATGATTGTTGAAAAGACTTCTACACAAAGTATGTCGTTCAAACAAATATAATAAAGTTTTTTGCACTCTTGTTTATTATAATTATCGAAATTTCAATATAATAAGGTTTCTGAAACAATTTACAAGCTAAGATTCAACTTTAAGTTCACTGGAATATAATAATACTTACTAAATGCCTATAACCTAAATGATCGTTTGAACGCAAAAGAACCACACAAAGTGTGTCATTCATACAACTGTTGTCAAGTTTTAAAATACCTTATTTCATGATAGTTATCGATCTTTCAATATAACAAGATTTCTGAAACACCTATACAAGTTAAAAGCCTAATTTAAATGTATAATAGTCTTGTCAGAATGTAAACAACATTGATGATAGCTACATATTTATTGTTATTATTATTGTATTTATTTACATGGTGAAATTAAGGCATAAGCATTCTATTACATGTAACCACGTCTTAAGTTAACATTACACTGCATTTATCAAATATTATTAACAGTAAAATAAAACACCGGAGACAAGTATTTGTGGAAAACATACACATTAATATAAAACATAACATATTGCAATAAGATAAACACATAAAAAACCAGCAACTAAAACAGTAATCAAATTGAACACAGTATCTATAGATAAATAGTGGAAACAGAGAGATAAAATAAAATAAAATAAGTAAATATTCTTATACCAAACACGCACATACACTTACACACACATGGATTATGCCACAGCTCACATGCTAGCTATATAGTGATTGGTGAGTTTGTTTCTAAAATCAGATAGCTCATTCACATTTGTGAAGTATAAAGGTAACTTGTTCCAGGCTAAGGCAGATGAGACAATGAAAGATTTTAAATAAAAATTAGCTATGTATCTCGGAACACAGAGCAAGTTAGCTGACTGAGAGCGAGTGATGAGACCACCTTGTACTTGTCGAAATTGAAATCAAGAGACCAGGTAGCTGGGCAAGCCAGTCGTGATTAATTTGTACGGCAGTAAACGAGAATGTAGTTCACGCCTTTGTTCAAATTTCATCCAACCAAGCTTCCACAAGTATGGAGTAACATGATCCCAATATTTCAGATTAAAGATAATTATATCGAACACACACATTATGCAGCCTATGGAGTTGAGTGGCCAGAGTTTCCGCTAAGTCACTAAACACAACATCACAATCATTAAAATGAGGAAGAACAAGTGCCTGAACCACCAAGGCCTTGATATTTACTGGTAAGAATCGCTTGAGTCTCTTTAAAGTATGCATTGTAGCAACAAAATAATTACATTTAGCAGTCACATGGTCAGTCCAAGTCAGGTTTTCATTAATAGTAAGGCCTAAATTACGTACATTAACTGAGATGGGTATGGGTTCAGATTTGAGCTCAATATCAGGCATAGTTTATCGATAAAGTTTAGATAATATCATTTTTGAACTAATAAAAATACCATTTGATTTATTTGAATTCAAAGAAGGGTTAATTTGCTATGTTAGATATAAATCTGTAAATCATCCGTGTAAAGGTGTTACTTACACAGAGAGATTTTGTCAGGTAAATCATTAATAAATAATGAAAACAAAAGTGGGCCTAATATAGAGCCTTGGAGGACACCGGTCCTAACCGGTAGCCACGAGGATAAGTTTACATTAATGTTCACACTCTGCTGTCTACCAATCAGATAAGACATCATCCATTACACAGTACTCAAAGAAAACCTATCTGACTCAAACAATTTACGGAGTAGTATATTGTGATTAACAGAGTTAAATGCCAGTGAGAACTCAATTAAGGTGAGTATAGTAATATTCTTACCATCAATATCGAGACGAGTGTCATCAACTACATTTATTAATGTCGATGCCGTATTATGCTTATGATGAAAACCAGATTTAAACTGCTTTAGCAAAGCATGCTCGTTAATGAAGTAGAAAATCGTTGTGTGCACCAAATATCCGAGCCGCTTTAGATAGAGTAGGGAAAATATAAATAGGATGAAAGTCCCTAGCACTAGTCGGATTGTTTATTTTGGGTACAGGGATAACATAATCCATTCTCCATAGATTAGTGAAGATACTATTTGTAAGTGAGAAGTTAAAAATATTGGTTATTGGAGTAGTGAAAAAAGGTAAAATTAAGAGGAAGAAGATAATTAAAATATCGTAAACCCCAATCATATTGGATTTAATTCTTCGTAATAATTTAATTACATCCTGAGTTGTCACTGGTGAAAGATAGAATCTGTTATCATTTGTATAATTATCACCAGGAAATGATTGTGGTCATGAGTCAGTCTGCTGCGAAAGGGCTGTAAAATGCTCATTAAATAAGTTTGGGCTTATTTCACAATCATAGGTAAGTTTATTTTTACCAATCCCCATATCCCGGAGATTTTTCCAGCAACTACCAATTCAATTTTACACTCCAAATAAGCGAGCTTTGTATTCAAGCTTGACTTTTCTAACAGCATTAGTGCATTTATTGCTTAATTTTTTAAATTACCCAAATAGTGAAGTAGCATCAGCAGACGTTTTGCATGCAAATTTAGATGACCTAAACACAGCCTCACGATGAATCATCATACTTCGAATGTTGTCAGTTAACTAGGGGGCGGGCGCTCGCGTCACACGTTTCGTTTTGAGTTGTGCATGATTGTCATATAGGTTCTTAATTATACGATTCAGACACTCAACCTTTACGTCAAGGGCTACAGATGCATCTGTATACTCCCATGGGGCAATGGTAGCATAATGAAATTGCTGTTCAGTATCTATATACTTCATGTCTCGATAAGTAGTAATTTTAGGATCACATTTAGAGGTATATAAAGAATATGCCAGAATTATTAAGTCGTGTTTAGAAAGGGCAGGTGCCGCCATTTGGCCACAAACTAGGACCTTCTCATTATTGGATGTAGTTATGAGGTCAAGTAATGACCTATGTTGAGTGGCTTTAAGGGAGCGAAAGGTAAGGTTACAAGAGTGAAACACATTTCGCAACTTTGGCGTATCATTCTTACCACTATTTAATAAATCAATGTTAAAATCACCCCTGATTATAGTGTGATCAGAATTCGAATTTAAGTTAATAAAATCAGCTTCAAAGTTATCCCAATCATTTATTTTAGGAGGTCTATATACTATTGCAGTTAAAATTTTTATAGATCCCATTGTAATTTCAAAAAACATATATTCAACTTTTTCAGCAAAAGGCCCCGGGAAGGAAGCAATCTGCTTTACTCTTAAATCATTATGTGCATATACAGCAACTCCTCCCTCCCCTTTGCTTGAACGATCATTTCGTGTGAGCAAATAACCGGGCAATTTAACAAGGTGATCAGGGAGGATAGGTTACAGCCAGGATTCACTAACCATTATGAGATTGAGCTGCACTTGGTAAAATATAGTGGAGAAATCGTTGAAGTGGGAAAGTAGAAATTGGGCATTGACATGAACCACTTGTAAGACCTATGGATCTAAAGAAAGCCTATTCTGCAATCTGTCGCCAGTGGACATTACTGAAGGGAAGAGGGCTGGAGGATGGGGAAGAAATTGGCAGGTGTTCAGCAAGTACGTGAAAGGGACCATTGGCAAGGCACAGCGCAGGCAACAGTGAAATAACACTCATCAAAAATAAAAACAATGATCGCTAGCACGAGATATTAATGTCTAAATATTATGAGTTTACTCACCAATTTCTCAAGTAAATACCTGCAAACCACAAACACACACATGCATATAAGAAGTATTAAATATGCACATTATTAAATAAAAATATATTAACATTGTACATAAAAAAGAGAAAAATCATTGAATAAATGAAAATAATAACAAAATATAAATTAACAAACATTAATTGTGAAAGAAAGTAGAATGCTGTCATTAGTGATTTGCAAGCTCACGTTCACTTAATTGCATCAAGTTTTTCATTTGTATTAATATCGCGCTTGCCTATTGTCACATTAATTACAATACGACCATCTGCCGTCCAAACATTTTTGAGGCCGTACTTTGCAATTGCCCTTTTAAGTAGTTGGACACGTTCAGAAGTAAGGTCCTCTCATATTGTGATACCTTTTTGAGCAAGCCAACGCTTGTTACAAAACACCTCACTACGTTTTCTGTAAGAAACAAATTTCACAATGATTGGACGTGGTTGTGTGGAACTCTTTGGTCCTACCCGATGACTTCTGTCAATGTCATCCAGCCCAACATTAGAAATATTGAGCTTATTATGAATCATATCCAACACTAAAACATAGGTTGTTTCACCTGCGCTCTCGGGGATTCCTAAAACACGAACACTGTTCCTCCTTTGATATATATTTAAATATATTAAAGATTGTATTCGTATTTTTACACTATTACCTATAAAACTGAATTGTATATATTTTAATGTAAATGTTTCTTCAGATAATTGTAGTATATTACTTCAATATTTTCAAACGACAACAATTTTACTCACCAGAATCATGTTTTTGCGCAATAACATTGAAATAAACCATCAAATCTGCCCCTTCACACTCAAGCAGACTACAATCAAGAGTGTCACGTTTTGGTCCTTTGCAAGGGGCGTGTTTATGTAAATCCAGTAAAGTATAGAGATCACTGGACGTCAGGCGTGTTTATTAGATTGATTAAGCTTGTACAAATCTTTCGTTTTCAATTTTGAATCTAATCCAAATCAAGTCTCATACTTAAAAAAAATCTAATCGAGTCAAGTCCGAATTGAATCTCATGCTAAATTTATTTTATCGAATCCCATACTTTAAAAAAATGATTAAATATTCTATTTACAAAGTAGGTTTGGATCTGAAGCGATAAATTTGTTCTAGGCTGGCTCTTATATGGTTTCAAATAGAATCTTTGTTGAATATTTTATAGCGCTAAGTTTCCAATTCAATCAAAAAATAAAATATTTCAAAGAATGTTGATAAATATATTAAACACATTTTAGTTTATTAAGAAAATATTGTAATAAATAGAACTTATCTCAAAAGTAAAAAATCCAATAAAAATCATACAACATTTTTAATCATAGTACAAGATATTCGCTGCCTCAAAAAATAAATTGTGCCTCACGTGATTTCTTTCCAACCTGGACTCAAATTAATTTCTCTCTTTACTCTACCACGCAACTAGTTTCCGGTTTGTTTATATTAATCTTTTAAGTAAGTATAAATAGATTCGAGTTTTGAGATAAACACGTCGAATTCGGGTCTAATATTAATTTAGATTCAACATTTCGAGTCGAATCTGAGTCTTATTAAGATGAGTAGGGCTTGGTGTAAGCTAGGGCAGATGACACGGGGTGTTCCCTTTGAGGCAACGTGAACAACTCTTCAATTGTTTAATTTCTCTTTTTAAAGATGTCGGAAAGAAACTCTGTTTTAGATCACACAGTTAACGACAATCCAGTCTAACAGGAGTAGGGTGTTTGACCATGCAACCACCATCTACTTTAAATCAAGTTTTTAGAAATTGATGATTTTTATTATTGTTAAACTGAACTGAACTATACAATTTGGGTTATTCCACGTAAATTATGCTTTTAACTTTTAATACAAATCTTTTTGCTTACACAGATATACTGTTTGAAAAAAAAAAGTAGTATTGTTTGAAAGCACAGCTATTAAAAGAAAATAATTGTGAAAAAGGTTTACTACAAAGTGGCTCCAAAACTAAAATTATATTTATTTTATGGAATTTTATATTCTACTTTTAAGAAAGAACATTTTCTTGTAGTAGACTCAAAATTAGTCAATTTTGTTAAAATAATTCATAGCATATAGTTAAGCCTAATTCAAAAATGGCACGCTTTTCCTTCTTCTTCAATTCCAAAACAGGCTCACTTACATTCGAGAGATGGAGCAGAAATGGCAGATATTTTCTGCTACGGGTACAGCTGTGAGTGTGACGACGACGTGAATATCCATGGAATGAACCTGCTGCCAAGATGCGTACGCATAAAGGCAGGAACCCGACACACAACTATTGTTACATTAACATTTTTTGTTGAATGCAGTCTCCTATCTCTTTGGTTGTCATAGTAACAGAAAGAATGCTAAAAGTATACCTACTTTGATTTGAAAATACATGTTAAAATAACACACTAATTATTTAAAGTAAAAATATTTAAATACTAAACTGTGCTATGCAATTTTTATAAAAAGGATTTTAGGTAATATACAAGGAGTAGAAACTTACCACCTAATTCTTTAAAACAAATAATTTGAGATTAAATAAGAGCTGAACAATAAAGCCTTTTACTTATTTAAAAATTGGGTGTTTATTAAAATACTCTTGTTCGACAGTTATTTTGAGGAGATTTTTTAGGGTTCTTTACAATTTTAATTTAATTTTGATTACCTACAACTAATATACTTAACACTTCAGTGTATATGCCATGTTCTAAAACACAAGTGGGTGTGTGGGGGTGGAGGCATCCCCAATACGAAAATCTTAAAGTTATATTAACTTAGTTTGTGCTATGTTTTAATTTGTTTTATTATAGATTATACAATTATGTAAACACCTTCTGAACTAGTACTATACAAAACATTGTTAGGTTCTTTAAACTTTCAAATTTAATCATTTTTACTAAAATTGTTTAGTAATAGTTGTAAATATTAAAAATATTTACATCATATTTATTTACCTGATAAAACATGATTAACTAGCCTAATCATGACCAAACATTTGGCTGCTATTTGTTTTACTTGAGATACGGGACCATTCAATATTGGGGTGGTATAGAGCCCAAATTTCATAGGCCTATTATATAGGCATAGGCCTAACTTACATGATCTAGAGCCTAAAAATTGCTAATTTTTGTGTGGGTAACCCCAAATGCACACACTTTTTTTTTATGAAATACTCTGCATTTAAAAAAAGTCTGACCATAAAAACTAAAAAATAAAATATATATCTCAGAGAATAAGCAAACACTATTCTTATTGAGCTATAGTATAAATAAAAATTACATAGGCTATCTTTTTATATTTGAAGGATGAACTACATTAGGTAGTCTTGCTTGTGAATAGTAGAAACCATTTACTAAATCATTATTATTATTATTATTATTATTAGCACCGCGTCTTACTACCCGTTCGGGTTATACGCACTTACGCTAATGGTGTAATGGTAGGGTGATTGTGAGATGAAATGAAGGACCTACAGTTTAACGTGGAATCCGAACCACGGTGGAGGCCTGGCATTCCATCACATTAACAAGATGTCTTGTCAGAGGTGAAGGAAGGGATTGGTTATCAATTTACTAAATCAAACGAAATTCAACCACTTAAGTAAATTTAACAAGAGTAAAAAAAAAGGATATAAAATAAGATTAGGACACTAGGCCTATAGGCTATACCGTAAACACAGAAAGTTGAGAAAACTAAATCAAAATTGAAATTTTAAACTTACTTAAGTAGGCCTAAGTGTATGCCCCCACAGTGCTCAAGGCAATCCCCAGGAAGCAAAACTCTACCTTACTTTTCAAGATCAATCAATAGATTAAACACAGGATGAAGTTCAATAGGATTAATATGCTCTAGGAAGATAACGAGACAAGGAGCAGACTTTAGTCTTATGAAAAAATTACAGCTAGAACAAAATGTTTGGAGGGTCATCTCGCTGTATTATTTATTATTATTTTTTTAGCATCATATCTTACTGCCCATTCGGGCTATATGCATATGTACTAATTATGCTAATGGTTTTGGGGGTTAGTAAGGTTATATTTAGAGGAAGTGTACTCACATTTGCATTGAAGGAGAGTGGAAAATCATTTAGGAAAAACTACTTTCATTACATACTCGACCAAGATTCGAATCTCAATCTCCCTATCATTGGCAGTTTAGACTACTGCTAGAGTAGTGTGTTGTACCATGCGGCCACTGAAGCAGGTCGCTACATTGTTCCCTTTGCATTGAAAAATAAAACTAATTTATTTTGTCACTCACAATCTTTAATCCCCTTCAAGCATATATGTTTTTTGTAAGAATTTTCAGCAGTAATTGTCATTAATTTTAACTGTCACAACTTATGTATTCCTGTTTTCTTATGAAACTATCTTTTGTTTGATCTACATACAGTCACCTTTTTCCTTATCTTATGCATAGTACAAAGGTTTATTATGACAAATGAGTAAGGGCATGGCCATACTTGTGGCCTGGTCATTGTGACAAAACCCCATCAACATAGGATGTAATAAAATCAAGCCATGTTATTTAAATGGGTAAATCAAAATTGCTTGGTTTTGTAAATTGCCGTCGCTAGTCAGGTTTTTTTTTAGCACTGGGTATTACTACCGGTTTTAGCTACATGCCTATGCACAGGGCTCATACTTGGTCCATATTGTCCCTGAAAGTCCCTAAACTGGAACAAGGATATTACGTCACCTTTTCTTAATCCAAGAGTTCCCAAAAATGGGGGTATGATTTTTTTTTAAATAATTTGTGTAAAGTTGTATGATTTTCAGTCTATTTTTTAGGCAAGTTGCAGTGATTTAGGATCAATGTCTTTTAAAATTTGTGAGTTTCAAACTTTAATCTCAGATAGAATTAAGTTTTTTTTTGCCTAGAACTCTTTCCTTTTTGGATGGAATTTCTTCGCTTTCTTGTGATAGTTGTGTACCTTTCTTCTTTCCCTTTGATCTCCTTCTTGGCCACTTCCTTTGTTTTTTCCATCCCAAGACTTTTAGGTTATTGAAGGGCAAATATTGTTCTATCTATATAAATGCTTAATATTTCATAGACATCATAGAATGTCATAGATACCTTGAAGTCTTCTGGCAGTAAATATGCTTGTGCTCAAATAACAAAGGAGCTCATTGTTAATGGAAGAAATGCAAGAGCATTCACATCAATATTTAGAAGGAACCAAGATGAGATAAAAGAAAATTTGGTTATGAAAAGAAAAGAAGTCCAGAAAAAGAGTGCTACTGACAAACTCCTTGAGCAAACATCATCGTGTATTACATCTGTGCTGAAAATATAAAGTTTTGAAGAACTGCAGGTAGCTCATGAGGTGTTGGAAGGATATAAAGTTTTAAAACTCGAGAAGAACAAGGCCAATAAATAAATATACATACAAGCAAAGACACTGGTAAAAAAAACAACCTCTTCTCTAGTAACTTAATTTGTTGAGAGAGCTGCCAAAAAAAGAAAATGAAATTAGTAAAAGGAGCAACCAACTGTTAACTAAAGTTAAATGTATTATGTAATATTTAAGATAGTTATTAAAAAAGAAATGATACCACTTAAGGGTGTAAAAGTACTCGGTATATTTCTGTATTTTTACTATAGATAAAAACTAGCCTTATCACATCCAAGGTCAAATAAAAACAATATTTATTTTTAGTCATTTAATATGGCTAACATAATGACCGGTCACATTATTGTATTGTATATTCTGAGTTTTACATTCCTGACAACTTACTGAGTAATAGCATGCTTCTCCCAACTGTAGGCTTATTCTTTTCCTAGTTTCCAATTTAATATGGCTAACATAACCGGTAACATTATTGTTTTATATATTCTGAGTTTTACATTCCTGGACAGCAGGTGCGATGATGACAACTTACTGAGTAATAGCATGCTTCTCCTGACTGTAGGCTTATTCTTTTCCTAATTTCCAATCTAATATTGTTATTGCTAGCTAAAATTATTCCTAAATATTTAAACTCATTAACCATGCCAAATGATATGTTCACAGAAATCTCTAAATTATCGTCCCCAATCTGTGTTCTCTGCATGCTCATATGCTTTTTTTTTTTCAGTGTTCACTTCTAAACCTATTTCCTTATGCACCTCTAGTAAAATTTAAGCATTTCTTGCAACATCTTCCTTAATACTGCCCAAATAAGCTAAATAATCTGTGTACCCTAATAGCTGCATTGTATTGTTTAATGTCAGCCCTTCCCTACCTGATTGCAATACCCTAATAGCATACTCTCTGGCTAGATTAAAAAGTAATGGGGAAAGTGCATTTCCTTATTTTAACTCATCATTTATTTCGAAAGTATCTGTCTAGTGACGTACAAGCTGTACCCTGCCAAGTGTATCAGTCAAACATGTATCACTTAGCTTGACAAATTTTTTGGCTATCCAAAACTGAACTAAAATTTCAGATAATTTATTTCTTTTAACTGAATTGTAGGATTTTTTAAAAACATATATATATAATTGAGAACCGTCATTATGCATTCCCACTTTTTTTCTAATATTTGTCGAATAGCTAAAATCTGATCTGTAGCTGATCTATTTTGTCAAAATTCACACTGATTATCCCCACTTATTTCCTCTGCATATGGCAAGGAAGATTTGACATTAAATTCCAGAACAACTTTGACAGATATTCAAAAAATGTTAAAATAACCACGTGAGGAAAATTAAACTTTCTGCTTGTACTGAAGCAATACTAGATTTTATTTTGACCAAAAAGTGTTGATATAAAAATCAAAAACACTGATCGTGTCTCGTGTTCCCTCACCTTAAAACATCAGCTTCTACTTTATAATGACATGAGCAAAAAATTCTTCCAAACTGTTAGACAATAGCTGGTAGTCTGTTTTTGAAATATATAAGTTTGTAAAACGAGCCTTCACCCACTAATTGTGTAGATTATGAAACTAGCAAAAGTCGATACTCACTAAACAAATGCTATTACATTTGGCTTAATAATTTATTAATAAACAAAATCAAGAAACAACAAAAGTATGATTTTACATTTTTAATGCCATCAAATATGTTCACAAATGGTGTATTGTAAGCACCCTCAGACTTACTCACTGGAAATTTTGATCAAAATGTAGTAAAAACAATAATTTTAAATTGAATGGATTATTTTAGTTTAAAGTTGTTGCCAAAGCTCAAATCAAACTGGCCCAACGGGAGATGTCTCGGCAACCCAGTCCACCCCTGTTGTTGATGTCGTATTAAAATAATGCAGGTTAGGACCTAGGTTTGGTTAAGTTATATGTGTGCATGCCTACCAAATTTGATCAAAATTGCTCTTTCATAAGATAAATTTGTATTGATTTAATTTGTAGTATTTGTAGCACCTATTTAGGAGGTTGAAACAAAATCTTAGCCCATCAATTAAAGCCTAAAAAATTAATAGTTTTTAATAATTATTTTCGTATTTGATTTTGTAAGGAGTAATAAATGATAAAATCATATCTTATTTATTTTTATTCCCCTCTCCTTATTTGATATTAGCCTTAATCTTCTATAACGACATGTTTTGGTGTTATATATAGATGTTACATCATCTTCAGGTCTTATTTATGATAAAGATGATTTTCTTTTAAATACACATTTAAAAAATAGATTTTACTAAAACAATTTTTTACGCAGTTTTGGACATGTTTATTCGAACTAAACTATTTCACGGGAAATTAATAATCATATGTTAATGACTCCCTATGAGTGTTTATCCATACAAAGTTGATTGAAATTAATTAGCCTCCTTTAAAACTATTTATCAGTATAGACGTCTTCATATTCCATCTAAAATTTAATCTTAAATTTCAATAATGACAATTTATTTTCCAAAGTACAAGATGGGAGATGATGGATTTGTTGCGCAACATAGATCTGACAGTCGACAATGGCTCACCAAAATGCAGAGTCATCCAAACACAAGCGTTTGGAGTTCTGTGAACAATTCAACTTTTGCTCCTCCAGATAAATTCACGGTCAAGACGGTTGGTGAGCAAATTTACAAGTCACAAATATATGTTGGGGGATG